>JAKKIB010000176.1:8412500-8672500 GCA_023089585.1 Melophagus ovinus | reverse complement strand
TTCGTTATAAAGCTTTTACTTTTCTTATTTTTTTTTTTATTTTTTATTCATTTTTGTTTATTTTGTATTTTGATTTTTTTGTTTACACAAATAAACCAAAAAAAGAGAAGTCCCAAAGAAAAAATGTAAATAACGCGTTATAAGCAACAAACAAACATGAAAAACAGTAAATAGCAAAATGCGGGTGGTTTGAGTGATTTGTTTGTGTGTGTCTGTATGTGTGTGTGTGTGTGTGTGTGTGTGTGTGTGTGTGTGTTGCATAATTTAAAAAAAAAAGCATTGCAAAAAGAAATAAGAAAAAAATATTAAATAAATATCAATCAAGCAGATTACGATGAAGAAGGCGAACAAGAAGATGAAGAAGAGTAAGGCTTTAGACAAAAAAAAAAAGAAGAAGAAGCAAATGTAAGTAGATTGAAGTTGATGTTAAAGCTAAAGCCAAAGCTAAAAGTAAAGTTATTAGCTGAAGACTTTGTCTCAGGTCAATAACATTGCAACTTTTTCTGTTTTTCTTTTTACGATTCTTCTTTACTTAATTTTTTTTTTGTAAATTTTTTTTTGTTAAATTTTTCTTATTGTTGTTGTTGTTGTTGTTGTTTTTGTTGTTTCTTCATTCGCCTTTTGTTTTTTTTTTTGTACCTTAAATGTCAGTTGTGTGTTAAGAGATAGAGACAAAAAAAAAATTCAATGAAAATTCAATTGAATAAAAAATAAAATAAAAACAAACAAAAATAAAGAAATTTGTATATAAAATGCATAAAAAAAAGTATATATAAATAATGAATCGATTAATTAATGGTGAAAATTCATATAATCACTTTATGATGCAACAACAAAACAAATTGTTTTTTTTTGTGTTTTGTTTTTTTTTTTTTTTGGTTTCTTGTTTTGAACAATTAATTTTTCTTATTGGGCTTTCATTGATTGATTTTTCTTTTTTTGCTGTATATATATATATATATATATATTTTTTTTTTATGACACTCTACACTATTTGTGATGTAGGGTATTATAATTTTGTGCGTATGTATGTAATAATTCAAAAAGGAAATTGAGATAGATCCATCAAATTATTAGATTAAGCAAATGAGAATCACTTTTTGAATTGACTTAAGCACGTCTGTACGTCTGTCTGCTTAAACGTCTGTACGTCTGTCTGTCCTGTATTTAGTTAAATATTGATACAATATTTGAGATATTTTACTAAAATTTCATATGTAAGTGCGTATTGGTGCGGAAACGTATTCCGTTCAAAATAGTGAAAATCGAAACATTTTTACTCCACCCAAAAAAAAAAAAAAAAAAAAAAAAAATTAGGCAGTTCATGTTAATAAGTTGCACTTTAACATATATTCTAATAAAATATTGGCATGTTAATGTAATTTTTATAGTAAAAATATGTGTTCCAAATATGATTCAAATCTGCTCATTTTTCATATAACTTTTTCCGAAAAAATTACAATCTTTTATATATTTTAACAAAGATTGGCATGTTATTTTATTTTGAAAATAAGAAATATGTGTGTAAAATTTTATTCAGCTCAGTCCATTTTTTGAACAATTTCTACATAAAAAAAGACTTTTAAATTCTTTACAAATAAATAAAAAAAAAAAATACAATTTTTTATTTCATTGTCTTGTAATTCCTTTATATGACTTCTTAATCATAGAAAGCAAAGTTGTATAAGAAATTTAATTATTGGACCCGTTTAAATCAGGGCTATCATATATTTGAGATGATTATTAGCAATAATGAATAATTTTGGCAATAATTTCTCTCTACAATTTTTGTATTTCCTTTACTTGACTTTAAATGAATCCAACATCTGGAAAAATTTTTTATATTAATTTTATATGCATTAAATTGGCCTAATAAATCATACAAAACAATTAAAAGTCTATGAAGATGGATGCTTGTGTATATTGAACTGGAATCTATTCATAAAAGTGCAGACAAAACAAATAGAAAGAGGAAAATTTCGTTAGAAAATTCAGTTAATATTAAAAACTGGATGTTAAAACTATCCATCATTGTCAAAACGAGAAAATTTTTAATCCAAAGTAAAGATTAAAGTGGGCATCATTATTTAAAGTGAATATAAAAATAACTTTATAAAATATCTGTGACTTTTTTACATTTCACTATGAGGAAAAAGAAGAATTTCAATAGGTTAATGAAATGGAATGTCAATAAATCTATTCACCACAATAAAACTTTAGAAGAAACTTCACTAGCACAGAACTTTACTAGCGAGAGCTTCACTAGCGAGTACTTCACTAGCGAGAACTTCACCAGCGAGAATTTCACTAGCGAGAATTTCACTAGCGAAAATTTCACTAGCGAAAATTTCACTAGCAGGGATTTCACTAGCGTGAACTTCACTAGCGTGAACTTCACTAGCGAGAACTTCACTAGCGAGAATTTCACTAGCGAGAATTTCACTAGCGAAAATTTCACTAGCAGGGATTTCACTAGCGTGAACTTCACTAGCGTGAACTTCACTAGCGAGAACTTCACTAGCGAGAATTTCACTAGCGAGAATTTCACTAGCGAAAATTTCACTAGCGAAAATTTCACTAGCGTGAACTTCACTAGCGTGAACTTCACTAGCGTGAACTTCACTAGCGAGAATTTCACTAGCGAGAATTTCACTAGCGAGAACTTCACTAGCGAGAACTTCACTAGCGAAATAAGTTACTTTCTTTATATGCGATTTACAAATTGGCAAATTCAAAAAAAAAAAATGAAGTCATCTTATGATGAAGAAATTTTGATATAATAAAATTTCCTTCAATTTGATACAATTTGAATTAAATTTGAATTTTGAATTTTTTTTTATGTAAGCACTTGACTTTTGCTTAATTTTCTTGACCTTTTTCTTTTTTTGTTTTTTTTTTTTGTTTTTAAATACAATAAACAAGAAGGGCACTTGGAAGTCTATACCATTTTTCCATTTCTAAATTTCTCATTTATTGTTTTTATTATTACAAAATTTATTAAATCAAGTTAGAAATTAGAAATAATGAATTCTATGAGGCCATTCTGAAAATCTCTATGGCCATAACAATAATAATAATAATAATAATAATAATGCATGGAGATTTTGGTGTAATTTTCATAATAATGTTACCGTAATAATTAGAATAATGAAAAAGTTAATATGCATGAGATGAGACAGACAAATACAAGAATAGAAATACAAAAAGAAATAGAAATTGGAATTTAAATAGAGATAGAGATGGATAAATTTTTTGTAAAGAATTTGACTCATTCAAATTTTATCATTAGAAGTTGTTATGAACTTTTTGTTATTGTTGCATAATTACAATATGACAATATGACAATATGACAATAATTTCCTTTACCATTTACAGCTTAAATATTATTTCTTATATTTAAGCTTTTTCCTTTTATCATTTATTATCATTAAGATTTTCTATGCTACTTTCAAAAACTCAAATTTTTGTTGTGCATTTCCAAAATTTTTTGAATATTTCATTTAAAATTTTTCATACATCTCTTCATATCTTTGGTCTATAACTATTATTATAATTACAATTATCACCAGCATTATAAGCAGCATTAGAAGCAGCAGCAACAGCAGCAGTAGCATTAAAATTTAACTTTATAACTCTTTCTTTTTCTTTTATTGTTTTTCATTTTTATTGTGTTATTCCTTGTTCTTACTTTGGCAATTTCAAATTTTGGTCATGCCGAAAATGCCTTATTAAGATTTTTTGCTTGACTTTTTTTATTTACATAAACATACACATACATGCCTACATGATGCATGCCTTGATAGAGAAAAATTTTCAGATTTTCAATTTAGTTTTAGATTTAAGGATGCTTAAGTAAAGCATCAAATTTCCGCATTACGTTTCTTATGGCATATGATTTTTTTTTCTCTATTTTTTTTTTTTTTTTTAACTCAAGGCCTTTGAATATTTTCATATAAACTCTTTTATAATCAGCAGGTATAAGTAGTTTTAGAGTAGAAAATGAAAAGGGCCAATACAGAAGCAGAAAGAAAAACAGAAGCAAAAGCAAAAATAAAAAGGCAGAAAGCAATTAAAAAAAGATTGCTAAAGATAAAGTTCAAAAAGAAAATTATATTTATAAATTTATTTATATATTTAAATATACACCTGTGATCATATTTCATGATTATCTCAAAGTCATGAGATGAATAACAAAAAGTTCAATCGAGGCGAAATAGTTTTAATTGAGTTGAGTTGAGTTGACATGAATCGATTTTAATGCAAATTGTGTCCAGGCAATTTTGAATAAAATACTTATACGCCTGAGTGGAAATATGATAACACAGACACACACCATTTATCCATACGCACAGTAATACCAATTACATATTATGGATATTTCTTAATATATAAATTTTATAGTGAAAATTTTTTAAATGATAATTTTATATTTGGCAAATGGAAAATATTAAATAATAATTAATGATAATCAACAGAATAGAATAGAATAGAATAGAATAAGAAGAAGTATAACAATAACAACAAATATAAAATATAATATATATAAAAAAAAATAAATAAAATAAAATAAAATAAAATAAAATATAATTAATGTAAAATATATACACACAAACATTGTAAAATATATTCAGATGAAAAAGAAGAAGATGAAGTAGAGTACAATGAAAGACAAAAAAACTTTATATATATAGAAAGAGAAAGAGTAAAAGAAGAATCTGAAGAGAGAAAGAGATGCAATCATTTTATATAAATATACATAAATATTAGATCATATAAAAAAGTTTATGTAAATATTTTTTTGTATAATTTTAAATTAAAAAAAAAATAATTTACATACAAAAATAAGTTCATTAAAAGCAAATTCATTAATTTAATTTATTTAGAAAGTTTAAGAAATTTCTTTAAAGCATCATTTAAAAATTTCATCTTTATAAAATTTATTTAGCATAAGTCTTTTGATTAATTAACTGCCTGGTCAATGAAATTGTAATGCATAAAATAGTGAATAAATTTATGCAATGAAATAAAATGCATATTTTTAGCATATTTTTAAAACGTTTTAATTTAAATTAATCGATGAAATATTTCTTAGGATTTTTTTTATGGGCAATATAATTTTTTACATCAACAACTTTTTTTGGAATTACTTTATAGAAAATGTCAACTTTTAATGAAGATCAAATAACCAAAAAAAAAAAAAAAAAATTAAAAAAAAATATTTCCACATACTTTTTAGTATGATCTAATATATATATATATATATATATATATGGAGCAACCAAAATTATACGATGGCAGACAGAGTTGTGCTCTATATTTATATTTATATTTATATTTATATTTATAACATAATAAACATTATTCGTTGTAAGTTAAAGTAAACTCTCAAAAGTTATGAAAATATTGCCAAAAAAAATGTTTGAGTATCAGTTGTGTTGTAACAATCTCCAGATACTTTTAAAAAGTATAGACGCATCTATATATATATTTTTATATATATCACATTATGCATTCTACTTTTAACCAAAAATAAAAAAAAAATTCCAACAATAATAATATTAAAAAAAAAAGCCAATCTTTAGCGAGCGGAGTCGACTCTTTAATATCTTACAGAATATTGTTTTAATTTAATTAAAAGCTTCAAAAAAAAAAGTCTGAGCATACCAAAACCAATTTCGATTAATTTCTTAATTCATATTCAAAATTAATTCTTTCATTTTTTTTTTTTTTTTTTTTTTTTTTTTTTTGATAATATGAAATAGTTGCTCAAATTGTTTCATGTCATATGAGTTTTTTTTTTGACTAAAAACGCTCAAAATAATAAATTTTCTTAAAATTAAAGTTTAAGCGATTTACATGGACAGTCATTAAACAATTTTGAAGGCATTTGAACAAAGTGCCTGAAATTGTGGTTAACAAAAAAAAAAAAAAAAAAAAAACAGAAAAAAAAAAGAAAGAAACAGCGATTCTAAGATGGCCGCATAAAAAGGAACCAACTCCTAGCACTTAAGTTACAAATGAGCCATACAAAAGTCTCCTTAGATTTTATATATACGCAACTTGTGTAGTTTAAAAGTAAAAGCTCCTTCTGACCACCCCCACCCACCTCCCCCCTCCCACCACCATCCCCCTTCCCACCAAAAAAAAAGACCTTGTTAAGAATTGAAGTTGGTTAAGCGAGGGCGTTTGGTGGGATTTTGTGTAGAAGAGCGAAATGATTTTAATAAAATAAAAAAAGCTTTGCGAAAAAAGTTTTTTTTTTTTTTTTTTTTTTTTGATAAATAAAAGCGTGTTAAGGAAAGCAAAGATAATACGCTTCTGTTTTCCTCGGTTGTATTTATGCTCTTCCAGCGACTTCTAGTTTCATCTAAATTTTTACTTTGTTTTTTTTTTTTTTTTGTTTTGTTTCAGTTTTCCTTATTAGCCATTACTTATTTGAGGTTTTTTTTTTGTTTTGGTTTATGTTTCAGTGTTTTTGTGTTTTTGTGTTTTTGTGTTTTTGTCACGCCCCACCTAACTAAATTTGTTTATAATATGACCCCATGTAACGCTAATGCATGAGAAAGGAAAACAAAGTAAACAAAAAATGTAAGTACAACAACAACAACAACAACAACAACAACAACAACAACAACAACAACAACAACAACAACACTAATAAAGTTTTAATGTTCCTCTTGGAAAAATTTATAAATTATAAATTATGGAATGAGTTTGTATGTATTTATATATGTATATGTATTTGTATGTGTATGTGTGCTTGTGCTTACGTATGATAATGGTAAATGACCTCATTTTATCTTAATAAAATGAAAATGAAAATGAAAATGAAAACAAAATAATATAAAGTAAAAAAAACAAAATACCAAAAAAATAATAAAAACCCTAAAAAAAAACAAAAAAAAAAACTGGTATACTTTAGTTAGCTGTCAACGACTTTTAAAAAGTGTTCAAAAAAAAAAACTGGAAAAAAAATCTAAATTCAAGAAATAGATGTATGTTGTTCATAATTTTGATCATACTTTGCATAACTTTCTGAAATGACAGGCTTTAAAATAAAAAAATCGAAAAAAAAAACATTGAGAACATTTTTTCAATATTTAAATTTTTTTTGCTTTTCATGCCATGACAATCTGATATTTCAGTTAAATTTTTTAAATAAATTCATAGAAATATTTCTTGATAGATATTAAAAATTATAAATTGCGTTTTATGCCTGGATACAAATGGAAATGGATCAAAATGGAATTTCGATGTTGAAATCGTGCTGGAAAAAGTTTACTAATCGAAATATTTGTAGAGATCAAAATTTGATGAATGACTTTTTTCTCTAGATAAATGTAAATATTTAAATAAAATGAAAAAAAAAAATATGGAAAAATTTGAAAAAAATAAATTGCATCCAGAGCTCCGTAAGGTAACAAACGGAGTAAGTGTTTAAATTTATAAGATTACTCTTGATATTCACTGATGGGCCATAAGTTTTTTCATTTCTTTCTCTCTCTCTCTCTCTCTCTCTCCTCTCTCTCTCTCTCTCTCCCTCTCTCTCTGCTTCTTTTGCTCTTTCTTTAAAATACATAACAATAATAATAACAATAATAATAATAACAATAATAATAATAATAATAATAATAAGAAGAAGAAGAAGAAGAAGAAGGATAAGAGAAAACAATAAGAAGTATATAAAATCATATTTAAAATTTTCTAATTTCTTCGATCATTTCACTTCTATTTTCATCTTTAACGCCAACTCTTTCTGTATCTTTATCTCTACCAACGTCTTATACTCTTACATTCTTGGTTTTTTTTTCTTAATATTTTGCTGGTTTTGTATTGGCCATTTGCAAAAAAAATCGTCAGAGTTTTGTCATTATTCTTATTATTGTTTGCGTTTTGTTGTTGTTGTTGTTATTCTTTTTTTTTTGATAACATTCTGTAAAATGGTCTTAAACTTTTTATTTAAGATCATATGGTTCATTTCAGTTTATCTTGTTGTTGTTGTTGTTGTTGTTATTATTATTATTATTATTATTATTATTATTATTATTATTATTATTATTATTATTATTATTATTATTATTATTATTATTATTTGTTATGTTGTTGTTGTTGTTGTTGTTATTGTAGTTGTTGTTGTTGTTAGTGTTGTTATTGTTATTGTTGTTGTTATTGTTGTTGTTCACTTGCACTTAATTCCCACTTCATTCCATTCGAGATTTGTTTTTGTTTCTGGTCCGATATCTTTCGCTATTTTGCCCTACATTTCATTTATTTTGATGATTTTTAAGAATTTTCAAAGAGTTTTTAAGCATATTTCTGAAGCATTTTTAAACGGATTTTAAGACATTTTTAAAACATTTTTTTAGCATTTTTAATGATTTGTTAATTTTTAAAGATTTTGAAGCATTTTTAAGATTTTAAAGTTTTAAGCATTTATAGAAGCTTTAAAAGGATTTTTAAAGATTTTTAAACATTTTTTAGCATTTTAAATTGTTAAACATTTTTGAAGATTTTGAAGGATTTTTTTAAGAATTTTAAAGAGTTTTTAAGCATTTCTAAGCATTTTAAAGGATTTTTAAGAATTTTTAAACATTTTTTAAGCATTTTTAAGAATTGTTAAACATTTTTAAAGATTTTGAAGCATTTTTTTAAGAATTTTAAAGAGTTTTTAAGCATTTCTAAGCATTTTAAAGGATTTTTAAGAATTTTTAAACATTTTTTAAGCATTTTTAAGAATTTTTAAACATTTTTAAAGATTTTGAAGCATTTTTTAAGAATTTTAAAGAGTTTTTAAGCATTTCTAAGCATTTTAAAGGATTTTTAAGAATTTTTAAACATTTTTTAAGCATTTTTTTAAGAATTTGTTAAACATTTTTAAAGATTTTGAAGCATTTTTTAAGAATTTTAAAGAGTTTTTAAGCATTTCTAAGCATTTTAAAGATTTTTAAGAATTTTTAAACATTTTTTAAGCATTTTTAAGAATTGTTAAACATTTTTAAAGATTTTGAAGCATTTTTTAAGAATTTTAAAGAGTTTTTAAGCATTTCTAAGCATTTTAAAGGATTTTTAAGAATTTTTAAACATTTTTTAAGCATTTTTAAGAATTTTTAACATTTTTAAGATTTTGAAGCATTTTTTTAAGAATTTTAAAGAGTTTTTAAGCATTTCTAAGCATTTTAAAGGATTTTAAGAATTTTTAACATTTTTTAAGCATTTTTAAGAATTTTAAACATTTTTAAAGATTTTGAAGCATTTTTTAAGAATTTTAAGAGTTTTTAAGCATTTCTAAGCATTTTAAAGGATTTTTAAGAATTTTTAAACATTTTTAAGCATTTTTAAGAATTTTAAACATTTTTAAAGATTTTGAAGCATTTTTTAAGAATTTTAAAGAGTTTTTAAGCATTTCTAAGCATTTTAAAGGATTTGTAAGAATTTTTAAACATTTTTTAAGCATTTTTAAGAATTTTTAAACATTTTTAAAGATTTGAAGCATTTTTAAGATTTTAAAGATTTTTAAGCATTCTAAGCATTTTAAAGATTTTTAAGAATTTTTAAACATTTTTAAGCATTTTAAGAATTTTAACATTTTAAAGATTTTACATTTTTTTTTAAGTTAATTTCTCTAATTTTATTAAGATTTTTTTTTTTTTTTTTTTTTTTCATTTGTTCTTTCATTCTACATTTTTAAAGATTTTTAAGAATTTTAAAATTTTTAAGGGATTGTTTACTTTTTATGAATAATCAAATGATTTTTTTTTGATATTTTAAAATTTCTCTAAAGACTCGGTTTTAATGATTATATTTTTATTTTCTTTTTTTTCTTCTTTATTTTCATTTTACATTTGATTGTTTTGATGGCCTTTTGGAATATAATGATTAGGAATTATTAAGATTCTTGCCTCTTTTATATTTACTTCTTATTATGTTGTCTATCTTATTCATTCTACCTTAATATTATTATTTTATATTGTTTTATTGTTATTGTTATTATTGTTGTGTTATGCTTTAAATAAAATAATTTCACTTTAATACTTATTTTTTTCTTTTTATATTCTATTTTTAGTTAAAATATTATGTATTTGATTTTGTTGATTATGCATCACAAAAATTTTGATTTAAACCCACATCCAAATGATTTCATACGTTTTATACTCGATTTAAATCAATTTCAACACTAATTTGCATACAAGAATTTTTAAGGTTTCTGATCAATTTCAGTTGAATAACTCAGTTTTAAGTCTCAGATTTATATTAATAATGCATAAACAGTTTAATTAGTGGACAGATAGACAGATGGACAGACAGATAGATAGAGAGACAGACCGACAGAAATATATATGAAATTGTTTCAGCATGTGATGTTACGATTTGAATGTTACAAACATCATAATAAAATGAGTGTACACTCAACAACTCAGCGGAGATGATGATGATGGATATAACAAAAAAAAAAAAACCAACAATAACAACATGAAAAAACATTATAAACTTTCAAAATGTTACTTTGAAAGCCTTTATACCCGCATTGATTTACGTTTGTCTCGTTTCGGCATTCACGTGGACTGGGGCTGGGGAAATGAAACTTTCATGTATTTAACCTTAATTTTCCTTAATTTTTCTTGTAGTATTTTGTTAAAATTCTTAAACTAATGTTATAATGCTACTGTTGTATTATTATTTTGCTTTTTATTACTTTATTGCCATTAAATTGCCATAATAAATTTGTTTTGAAAGACCTTTAGATTATGCTCGCTCATGTCAATCATTCACTTTGCTTGCACTTTGTTTTTTTTTTTTTTTTTTTTGTTACTATTTTTGTATTTTTTATTACACACAAATATCCCTATTAAATGGAAATTTTTACCAAATATAAAATGGAAACAAAATAAAATAAAATAAAAAAGAAAAGCTTAATTTGTTTGATTCTGTTTGATTCGCTAAGACAAAATTTCAAGCACTAATCATTTGATTTTAATGATTTTGAGTATTCTTAGTAGATCGCCAAAAATCAGAGAGGTTTTATGAATGTTATAAATCATTTATAGATTAAATTATATTTTATACTCTTTTTGGGCTTCATGAAGGAAATTTTCGCCTTTAAAAAAAAAAATACCAAAAACTGAACGATTTTGAACTTAGATTTAGATTATTTTTTATGACATCAAATTAAATCGTTGAGGCGTTCTCATAGAAATTATTTGCTTCATCAACATTATGACATTATGATTTTATGACACGTCCCAGCCATATTCCAATGCAATTCATATTTTTTTTTTTGTCTTGGAAAGTTGCCCGTCAAGAGAAAGATTTCACAAGTTTTTTAAATGAATTTTTTTAATTTTGCTTTTTTTTTTGTGGTTTTTTTTTTTCTTTTTTGTGAGAATTATTTTAAAGTTTCAAAAATAGTTGTATAGCCAGATCTTTTTACTGAAAACGAGGACATTTGAGTCAAATTGACCTTCATCTAGAAAAATCTTTGTCTTATTAAATAAATTCAAAATAAATGGATTTTTCAATTTCTTTTCAATTAACAATAAAATTTTATATTTCTTTTAGATTCTCTATATGATTTTTATTTTGTCTATATATGTGTGTATGTATGTAGATATATATAAATGGTTGTATGATTAAGCCCATTAAGAAAAAAAAATGTAATAAAATATGCCAAAAAAAAATAAAACATTTTTCATAGTTTGAATTGTGCGAGTTTTCAAAAAAAAAAAAAAAAAGAAAAAAAAGCCAAACAGTAAAACACATAGAAATGCAGAGTGAAAGAGTAAAAGAGTGACTGAATGAGAAAGGTAGAAGTGAGAGATGGTTGAAAAGACAATAAATTATGTAATGATTTTTATATGAAAAGTTTGAGGAAAAAAAAAACCAAATAAAAAAATTTTTCCAAATAAAATACTAAAAATAAAAAAAAAATAAAACACAATAAAAAAAAATAAAACACAATAAAAAAAAACAAAATAGTTAGGTAACATTTCATATCTATATGTAATATGAGAGAGAGAGAGAGAGAGAGAGAGAGAGAGAGAGGTGAGGGAGATAGGATGATATAGAAAGAGTAAGAGATAGAGATAAAGATAGAGATATCATAAATCCTTTGTTAAAAGTTTTATTTTTATTTATTCATTTATTTATATATTTATTTATTTATTTGTACATAAAATTTTTATACATATAATTTTTAATACTGCTGAAATAATCAGTTGACTGACTGCTTTGACTGCCCGGACTGACTGACTGCTTAACTTTAATTTAGATTTGCTGTTTCGAATGCATAATAATCCAGTGACTGTGGCTTCAAATGCAATAAAAAAAGGAAATTATGCATTACTTTGCACGCAAACTACAACAACAACAAAAACAACAACAACAACAGCAATAACAAATAAAATATAATCAAGTAAGAATAGCAAGAGAAAGAAGAGCAGCAACAAATAATTTTAAATTGAAATAAATAAATAAATAAATAAATTATAAAAAAAGTATTGTTATTGTTATTGTTATGTGTTATTGTAGTATTGTTATTTTGTTATTGTTATTGTTATTGATGATTTATTGTTATTGTTATTGTTATTGTATTTTTGTTATTGTTGTTATTGTATTTATTGTTATTGTTATTGTTATTGTTATTGTTATTGTTTTATTGTTTTATTGTTATTGTGTTATTTATTGTTATTGTATTGTTATTGTTATTGATTTTGTTATTGTTATTGTTTATTGTTAGTTTGTTATTGATTGTATTGTTATTTGTTATTGTTATTGGTTATTGTTATTGTATGTTATTGTTATTGTTTGTTATTGTTTTATTGTTATTTATTGTTATTGTTTTATTGTTATTGTTATTTGTTATTGTATTATTGTTATTGTTATTTTGTTTATTGTTATTGTTATTGTTATTGTTATTGTATATTGTTATTGTTATTGTTATTGTTATTTATGTTTGTTATTGTTTTATATTGTTATTGTTATTGTTATTATTGTTATTGTTATTGTTATGTTTTGTTATTGTATTGTTTTATTGTTATTGTTATTGTTATTATGTTATTTTATTGTTATGTGTTATTGTTATTGTTTGTTATTGTTGGATTGTTATTGTTATTGTTATTGTTTTGTTATTGTTATTGTTATTGTATTTATTGTTATTGTTATGTTATTGTTATTGTTATTGTGTATGTTATTGTTATTGTTATTGTATTGTTATTTTATTGTATTGTATTGTTATTGTTATTGTTATTTATTGTTTGTTTTGTATTGTTATATTGTAGAATTTTTAGTTATATGTATTTTATGATTAAAATGTTTGATTATGAGTGATATTATTTGTTATTGTATTGTTATGTTATATTTTATTGTATTATAAGTTATGTATTCGTTAGTTATCTAATTTTAAAGTATTGATTATTTTTTTATATTGTTATGATGAAGATGTAAAACTCACATAATAAATCGATATATAATATAACAACACACACAAACATTGATTATTTTAAAGAGGGCCAGACAATATTTTGAGAGATTTTATTTCGCCTTAAAAAAATAAACGACAAATTTTGGGTGTAAAAAAAAAAGTGTGATCATATTCCGGAGGCCTTGAGATCTTTTCAATCAAATAACATTTTGTTCTAAATGCATCCAAAAAATGATTCACTTAGGAATTAGTGTTTTAATCAAAATGCAAAACTAACAATAAATCTTGGGTCAAAACATAACGTGCCCATCTAATTTCGTAACTCTGAATGAATTAAAAAGCTTAAACCGGACGTTTAATATTTAACTTTGACTAAAAGCAACATATTCCATCAGGCGGACAACACCCCAAATCCAAATGTAATACAAATGTAATGGTTATATTGGAAAAGGAGTGGACAAGCCCAAAAGTAAAAAAAATTAAAATTCTTTAACATAAATTCACAGTCACGTGCTTTAGTTAAATGTAAAAATTATGGCCCTTTTTCGAATGGCATCCAACTACAAAATTTTCAAGTGCTCACGAATTCTACCTTTGACTTATTTTACATCATTTCTCTACTTTAAATTTATATATTATCTCATAATTTTCATATGAATTTTATTTTAGAAACGTTTATGATGAAATTTTTTTCGCAAAACCACCAAAAGACAAAAAAAAAACCAGAAAAAAAGAGCACAATTTTCAAATAATTATAAAATATTTACAGTTTGAATTTGTAGCGTAAATAGTAGAAGGACGCAAGACAAGGAAGGCAAGACACAGAAACTGATTCGTTTCACGCAATAAATCTTAATAATCTAATGGATCATTTTTTGCTTTTCTCTTGATTTCTCTAGATTTTTCTAGATTTCTCTTGATTGATTCAATAATTTTATAAAACATTTGTTACGAATTTAAACAAAATATAAACAAGAATCGAAACTTTTTTCAAATGATGTGACATGACATAATGTAACGTAATGTAACGTAACGTAACATAACGTAACATAACGTAAAATAACATAACATAATGAAACGTAACGTAACCTAACATAACATAAAGTAACGTAATGAAACGTAACATAATGTAACGTAACATGCAGCATAACGTAACGTAACATAACATAACATAACGTAACATAATGTAACATAACAAAACGTAACGTAACCTAACATAACGGAACCTAACATAACGTAACTCAACATAACGTAACGTAACATAATGTAACACAACGTAACATAACAAAACGTAACGTAACTTAACATAACGT
This sequence comes from Melophagus ovinus, assembly GCA_023089585.1. Lineage (NCBI taxonomy): Eukaryota > Metazoa > Arthropoda > Insecta > Diptera > Hippoboscidae > Melophagus > Melophagus ovinus. The sequence continues at coordinate 8,657,770 of JAKKIB010000176.1, read as the reverse complement.
AACGTAACTTAACATAACGTAACCTAACATAACGTAACGTAACATAATGTAACGTAATATAGCATAACGTAACCTAACATAACGTAACGTAACATAACATAACGTAACGTAACGTAACATAACGTGGCGTGACATAACGTAACGTTATAATTTTTTAGGAAATTTGATATTTGAAATTTCTAACATAAAATTTTAAATAGTTTTAAACAATTTTGCATAGATTATGGATTTTTTTTTTGTGTAAATTTTCGATATTTGCGGGAGGCATTTAGATCTGTCAACGTGGCATTATTTCGCACACGAACTCAACTTAATGCAACTCAAACTAACTAAAATATGAAAATTTTAATTTTTACAGCCAATTTGTAAAGTTTTTATTACTCGAGCATGACGTAAAGAATTGAAAACGGTGAGGCCCCATGAAATGATGAAATTTTGAAAATTTTTTGAGCGAGGTATTTTTTTGATTATTATTCAAAAAGACAGGCATAACAAAAAAAAAACAAAAATAAAACAAAAAAAACCAACCAACATTTCTTAAATAAATATTTATGTGTAACAAACAAAGAAACACACACACACACACACACACACACACACACACACACACAGACAGACAGACAGACAGAGGCATATATAAATAATATTGATGTTATTATATTTTAGTTGAGATTTATAATAATGATGATTGTCATGTCATCATCTTCATCAGAGCAATTAACAACAACAACAACAACAGCAGCAGCAGCGGCAGCAGCAGCAGCAACAACAACAACTATTATATACATCATCCATTATGAAATGAATTTCTATATCATTTATATATATATGTACGTATGTATGTATGCATGTATGTATGTGTGTGTGTGTGTATGTGTGTGTGTGTATGTGTGTGTATGTGTATTTACATTAATTAAAAAAATAAAAGTAGTTTAAAAGAATAATGAAAATCAAAAAGTGGCAAATAAAAAATCATATTTTTATATACATACATACATACATACATACATACATACATACATACATACATACATACACATAGATAGATACTTGTATATTTTATATACATAATAATAATACATAATACAATAATATGATAATACTTGTATAAATTGTGATACAATTGTTGAAAATTTATAGAAATAATGCACATTTAAAATAAGCATATGATGTTTGAGTTATGTGTATATATATATATATATTATATGTGGTGTGTGTGTGTGTGTGTGTGTGTGTATTCAATTATTATATTGACTGAATATTTAATAGATGAATATTGTAATTGCCCTTTGATATGATTTAATATGCCATGCCATGGATTGAAATGAATTGCAATTCTTTGGGAAAGAGTTGAGTTTGGATGAATATTTCATGTAGTTAGGGACTTCAAAGCCCATCGCATGTCATTGGCCTGGCATTATTATAGTTGTAGCATGTCATGATATTTCAATTGTTTAAACCTTATTTCTTACTTTTTCTATTCCCTTCTTTTTTTCTTCTTCTTCTTCTTCTTCTTTCTTTTTGTTTGTTTGTTTGTTTATTTGTTTTAAACCATAAAAGTGTAACAGATCTTCTTGTGACTCGCTCCTCTATTTATTATTGTTGTTATATTATTAATGGACAGACATTAAAAATAGATAAACAGACAGACAGACAGACAGACGGACAGGCAAACATATATAAACAGTAGAACTATTGTATAAATATCTTTGCAAATGATCATAAATAAATGATCATAATTATTTTAAAAATAAATTGCAAATTGCATTTTACATAACGCGAAAGCTTAATTAAAAATATACAAAAAAAAAAAAGAAAAAAACTACACAAATTATTAAATTATTAAAAAAGAGCGAATTTGTAGAAGTAAAGAAAGTAAAAACTTTTTCCTTAAAAACGAAAAAAAACACATGAAGAAATGAAGGCCGAATTAAATGCAAGCAGAAAAAAAAAAGAGAAAAAAAAAAGGAGAAGTAAAGTGAACTTAAGTAGGTGAAATAAGGAGAAGGTGATGAATTAGAAAGTGAATTCTTTTCTATTCTTTTTTTTTAATTTTTTTTTTTTTTTTTTTTGGTTTCAATCAAGATTTATGGTTATTTTGCTTCTTTTTTTTTTTTTTTTGCTCTTACCATGACAACATGGAAATGTCCTTTTTACAAGAGTAAATTATAAAGGACAATATAAATAGCAAAATAAAGAAAGGGATTTAAAAGGAAACAGCAATAACAGCAACAACAACAGAAAGGAAAATCTTCAAGATGATTTCTTACTGTTTATTGTTGCTGTTGTAGAAAATTATATATATATATATATATATATATATATATATATATATATTATATATATATATGTAAAAAACTTTTTTCAATACAAACTTGTTCTTGTTAATAAATCAAAATAATATTTGATTTAATATCAGAAGACGATGATTAATTATCAAGAAATGCACGCAACATAAATAAAATAAAATTTATAAATACAAACAAAAAAAACTGACTAAATAAATGAAGACAAAAAGGAAATATTTCTACGTACTAGTATAATTAAATTGATAGTAGACGACTCTTTAATTACCCTACACTATTTTATTTAGCGTATTTCATAAATTAAGTGAACAGTTAAAAAAAAAAAGGAAAACTTATAATTTTGCGAATGATTTGAAAAGTTCAATAATTGAAATAATCAAAATCAAAATGTCACATAAATGTTTAACATGTCAAAGAGCAACTCTGAGTCACATTGTATTTTAGAAGATATCAAAAAAATGGTTAAATTTTCTCAGCAAGAATAATGAACTTAAACAGTGAACGGCAAAAGCAAACTAATTGTCAAATTTTATGAAAATATCACAAAAATTACAAGCGATCGGATAAAGAGACGGATGGAGACTTGGATGGACGGACGGATGGACAGATAGAGTTTAATCTATTTATAGAATTTTATGAAAATATCACAAAAATTGTAAGAGATCGGATAAAGAAGTAGATAGAGAATCGGACGGACGGACGGTTGGACAGACAAGGTTTAATCTATTTATCGAATTTTATGAAAATATCACAAAAATTGCAAGCGATCGGATAAAGAGACGGATGGAGACTTGGATGGACGGATGGATGGACAGATAGAGTTTAATCTATTTATAGAATTTTATGAAAATATCACAAAAATTGTAAGAGATGGATAAAGAAGTAGATAGAGAATCGGACGGACGGACGGTTGGACAGACAAGGTTTAATCTATTTATCGAATTTTATGAAAATATCACAAAAATTACAAGCGATCGGATAAAGAGACGGATGGAGACTTGGATGGACGGATGGATGGACAGATAGAGTTTAATCTATTTATAGAATTTTATGAAAATATCACAAAAATTGTAAGAGATGGGATAAAGAAGTAGATAGAGAATCGGACGGACGGACGGTTGGACAGACAAGGTTTAATCTATTTATCGAATTTTATGAAAATATCACAAAAATTGCAAGCGATCGGATAAAGAGACGGATGGAGACTTGGATGGACGGATGGATGGACAGATAGAGTTTAATCTATTTATAGAATTTTATGAAAATATCACAAAAATTGTAAGAGATGGGATAAAGAAGTAGATAGAGAATCGGACGGACGGACGGTTGGACAGACAAGGTTTAATCTATTTATCGAATTTTATGAAATATCACAAAAATTGCAAGCGATCGGATAAAGAGACGGATGGAGACTTGGATGGACGGATGGATGGACAGATAGAGTTTAATCTATTTATAGAATTTTATGAAAATATCACAAAAATTGTAAGAGATGGGATAAAGAAGTAGATAGAGAATCGGACGGACGGACGGTTGGACAGACAAGGTTTAATCTATTTATCGAATTTTATGAAAATATCACAAAAATTGCAAGCGATCGGATAAAGAGACGGATGGAGACTTGGATGGACGGATGGATGGACAGATAGAGTTTAATCTATTTATAGAATTTTATGAAAATATCACAAAAATTGTAAGAGATGGGATAAAGAAGTAGATAGAGAATCGGACGGACGGACGGTTGGACAGACAAGGTTTAATCTATTTATCGAATTTTATGAAAATATCACAAAAATTGCAAGCGATCGGATAAAGAGACGGATGGAGACTTGGATGGACGGATGGATGGACAGATAGAGTTTAATCTATTTATAGAATTTTATGAAAATATCACAAAAATTGTAAGAGATGGGATAAAGAAGTAGATAGAGAATCGGACGGACGGACGGTTGGACAGACAAGGTTTAATCTATTTATCGAATTTTATGAAAATATCATAAAAATTGTAAGTGATCGGATAAAGAGACGGATGGAGACTTGGATGGACGGATGGATGGACAGATAGAGTTTAATCTATTTATAGAATTTTATGAAAATATCACAAAAATTGTAAGAGATGGGATAAAGAAGTAGATAGAGAATCGGACGGACGGACGGTTGGACAGACAAGGTTTAATCTATTTATCGAATTTTATGAAAATATCATAAAAATTGCAAGTGATCGGAGATGGATAGAGAACGGACGAACGGACGAACGGACAAATGGATGGATGGATAGTCAAAATTTAATCGTTTCAGAAAGTAGTGTTGATTTAATTGGTATAATAAAGAAAATTGACCTGCCTTAAGTCCTTCTAAATTCTTACAAACGTCTAAGCAAACTTAGTATATTGCTGTAGCGTTAGTTGGTCCAGGGTGTTAAATAAAAAATAATATACAAATGGGCTAAATGGACTAAATTGATAAATTGATAAAATTTGTTGCATAACGTCTTGTTTATGTTGTTTGCAATGCACAAGAAAAATGAAACTTACTTGAGCAGATTTTCAGATTTGCCTGAAATGAAGTTACATTAATAATCATCATAATGATCATTATAATTATGATATTTCTAATATTAATCAATCAATTAATACGGACTAGAAATTTGGCCAATGCCAAAATACATTTTTACATTTTCTTTAGTTTTGTTAATACTTTGAATTCGAAAATCTATTCCAAAAATATTTGCTTGAACATAAAAATTGATATAACTCGCTTTAAATATGCAAAGAATTATGGAAATCTTTTGCTCTTATAATTTAAAAAGTAATATGCCACTTTGGACATAAATAAAGAAAAATTGTTTGGTATCCAAAGTTTCAAGTTTAATATCACTTTCGTTGCATGTTTAGGGGCTATCTAAATTATTATGTAAGAAAGTCATAATACTTTAGTCCATATTTAAATAATGGCCCTTATTTAAGAATATAAGACAAATTTTGTTCAATTTTTTGTGATGTCTAGAATTCCATATCAAAATATTGGTAAAAGAGAATATTTTTCATTTAATTTATAGAAATATTTCAGTCCTATATTCATTGTGAGTCAAAATTACATGGAATTGTGAAAAAATTCTTCTTTTTTTTGTTACTGTGATACCTAAGACACACACCATATTATAGACAACTAAATTATGGACTATATCACCATAAGCCAAGTACACTCCGATCTGGGTCCTTTTAGTGCAAAACCCTTTTAAATGTAATTAAGTTGCCCAAATTTGAAAGCTCAAGAGTTCTTCAGAAGATCATAAATGATTTATGAAATGTTATACTTCCACAGCATCTGAAATTAATGGAAATGTTCTACAATGGATTAATTAGTAGATAATAATTCAGCTTGAACATTATACCAAGCTAATTAACTAATTCTTTAACTAATTAAAATCAATTAAATTCAAGTAAATTGATCATTTAAAAGGCCTTTAAAACTCTTCCCCGCTTTTTTTTTTTCTAGATCAATCATTTGAATAGTTTTTTAAAAGCCATTTTCATTTCACTGTATTCAAATAAAATTTGCTTTATGGTGGGAGGGGCTAAGCAAGTTTGTCCATGATTATGTTATCACTGCAAAAATAAAAAAATTCGCGAAATGGTATAAATTGACACGAAACGTATAAATTAAAGATTCGCTTTTTTTTTATCGTACCATCCAAATTTATTTCCTTTTATGGGCCAAACAATTAGGCTGCATCAAAAGAGAAAAACGTTTCATTATCAGATTTTGGAATTTTTACATTCATACAGATAAATGAACAGGGCAGATATGGCTAAGTCGTTTAAAAGAATTTATTGCTGATCAATTTAAAAGCAATTTTTTTTCATCCAGAAAAAAAAACTTTTGATTCTCATTCAATTTGAATTAAATGGCATTAAAGAGAAAAAGTGAAAAAAAAAAATGTAAATGAAAATGGAAAACGCCAAAGATAACAGCCATCAAACATTTTTTTCCATTCCGTTTATGTTGGTTTATTTTTTTTTTTTTTGCTTTTAGTGATTTCATTAATTTTTTTTTGTTGTTGTTGTACTTTTTTGCTTTTTTTTTTTTCTTGTTTAGCTCCTTTTTTCAGTTTATTGACGCAATTTACGTTGATGAAAGTGTATGGGATAAATGCACACATACAAACATACGTACATATATTTATATATCGACTTAAAAATATCTGTATTAAATCTTAATTAAAGTGTGTTTTTTTGTTTTTTGTTTTTTAGTTTTTGGTTTTTTTTCTTTTTGTTACTTTTATGATGAAAAGAATTGTGCGAAAATTTTGGAACACAAGAAATTTATTGACGCTTAAAAGAGAAAACAATTTATTAATCGTAAAACATTATAAAAATAATAGTAGCAACAACAACAATAGCAGCAACAACAATAGCCAAGCAACAATTAAATACAAAAATACAAAAATACAAACTTATATACAAAATTTGAGACCCATAAGAAACATCATTTATTTAAATGTATATAACAAGATATGTGGATAATAGTTGTTGTTGTTGCTATTATTATTATTATTATTGCTTTTTTTTTAATTAAAATTTGACTATCAAGCAAGCAGCTAAATAACGAATCAACCAAAACAATCAAAAAGCGCCATACAAAATATTAAGGCCTTTGTGATGGCCTCATACAAATAGACACACACACATACACACACACACACACACACCACACACACACACACACACATTCACGCACATCCATAACATTAGAGCAACGGTGGAATGAATTCATCGCAAGTATGGCGTTCCTGATAAAGGAACTAAGGATGGCCGAAGGTGGTAGAAGTTGATAGGACCGAATAGTACAAGCATAATCATGCTAATGCAACCTCCGTAAAGCAACACCGAACGGCTATCCCGTGGGATGATAAATAGACGGCGGCGAGATAAATGAACGGAGGGCAGATGGTTGAGAGTTTTAGGAGTGCTAAGCCTTTGTACTACGTACGTGCGTAGGCAGAGATGAAATCGGGTTTAGCCCTATCTATGAATTATGCATGCCAACAGTCGACTCTTGGCAACCATAAAAGTTTTACACTATACCAAAGCGTAGAACTTGCATCGTGACAGCCAAATGACCCAAATCTTCTGATTCATAAGCACCATAATTAAATTTTCAAACATAAATCCATTTTCAGTTGTATTAAGGCTTTTCGAGATTGGTAGCCCTTACTCAAACCTAAATAAATAAAATATAATCTGCTTGTAAGAAAATCGAATTTCAATTATGGTTAATGCATTGTTGCCGCCATAGAATTTTTCAAAATATAGGCCATTATTTGAATTTTAGATCGTAGCCGTATAGCATTTAGGGAGTGATTGCATAACAAGACCATCAACGTTTAGTAATGAAAATTCTCTCAAGGCACTCCATTAAAAATTCTTGATCATCATTAGTAAAATTTTATCATTTCAATGATATTTCTATGCATTTATGTCATGTTAAATACTCTTTATGTAGAATTTTCGTAACATCATTCCATCATCATCATTGATAAAATACAAAAGAAGAAGAAATAGAACAGGAGAACAAAGAACATAAAAACAACACAATAAAATACAATACAATATGATTAATGGATTAAATATAAATGTGGAACGAAGCAATAAAAGCAAATATGAAAAATCTGAAAGAAAAAAAAATTCGCAAAAAAAAAAAAAAAGAAACAAGAAAAAAAACAAAAATTTTTGCTTGTGCATAAACATAAACATTCAGTTTCCAACACCCAACCGACCAAAAAAAAAAAACAGAAGCAAATTTATTGAAATAGATTTTAATAATTCAATTTTTGAGTTGTACTAAAAATTGTAAAAGCAATTTTAATGTTCATTTATTTATTATTTTAAAGTGATAGATTTTAAAACAACTTAATGTGGAATATTTTTTCTTTTTTGTTTGTTTTTTGTTTTTGTTGGTTTAAATATCAAATAAAAATGCACAATCTAATAATATATTTAAATTGAATTTCAAGAAATGTTTTTGTGTGTCAAATCTAGAAAAAAAAAAGTCTCCTCAAATCAGTTAATTATTAAATTTTTTGAACCTTTTCTCACACAAGGATTCCAAACGAATTTTATCATTCAATCTCCAATTCGCCTTCACATTAGATCGATGAAGGCATCTAAAGATGCCTCCATCTTTAAAATTTAAAATTTTATGTTAATTAAGAAGATAATTAAGAAATTCTGAGATTGATCTGCCATAGAAATCTTATTGAACCCAAATTTAGTTCGCCTTCACATTAGATCGATGAAGGCATCTAAAGATGTAAATGGATTACAACAATTTAAAATATCATGTTAATTAAGAAGATAATTAAGAAATTCTGAGATTGATCTGCCATAAATTTAGTTTAGTGGACATCTCTCAACTTCTTTCAAGTTCGATTAACTCTGCTGCTCAAGCAGACAATAAATATTCTTAGGCCTTTGATGCCATGATGCTCCTAGAAAATAGTAATGTAATGGGCGTGGTAAATTTTTAATTAACATAATTAATTGCATTATTTGCATACTTGAACTTTTCAGCGACAAGACTTTACCAATTTAGTTTACCGGAATAATATAAAATGGCTCTTTGCAATAAAGTTTCTAAAAAATAATGTGGGCGTGCCTTTTATATATATATATATATATATTTTAGATTCAAAGGCAAATCAGTATCACTTAAATAATAATTAAATCGCTCAAGAATTTGTATGAATATAATTTAAAAAATTATATACAACTTAAAAGGTTAATGAAACGTTTTTTAATGTGGTTTTATTGTTGTTTTTTCTATTGTTGTAAAAATTTTAATAAACTCATTACACCAGTACGACTTTGCAATGTAGTGACTACGAAAATCATATTGGAAATTATAACTGGAGCATGCGTTCAAAAAAAGAAAAAAAAAGAAAAGAAAAAAAAAACCAAAAACCACAACAACAATAAACTAAAATCAAACAAGAAAGCAAGAATACGTGATTCAGTCATGCAGTGTATAAAGAAAGCAACAATAACAACAACACAACAACAAACAACAACAACAACAACAACAACTGAATTACAATCGATGGGAGTCGACAATTAAATAAACTGCACAGAAACACAAGAACTTGAAGAATATTAATTTATTTTAATTTTTTTTTTTTTGGCTTTTTTTTGAAATAGAAAATTGTGCGATTATGTTTTGTGTAGAAGCGAAAAATTGCTTCATGCAAATTGTTGTTAAATCGGCAAGAAAAATTAACACAAATTTCATTAATGAAAATTAAAAAGTTAAATATTTTTCATTTAATACAAAACAATTCAATTTAATTTCAGATCAATCAAGAAACTGATCTGATGGCAACAAATTTTTATATCCATCGTGATGATTAAATCGTATGAAAAATTATACAAATATATATACAATTCCTTGGTACATATTAAATATTTAATAATCAATTAGAACGGTAAAACTTAAGAACTAAAATTTATATTTTATGAAAGTTTCACGGCCCTTAATAATTAACAGACTTCTCAAGCAATTTGTGTTATTGGATTGGTTCAAAAAATATTTGATCTATGGGAGGCATGGCACTTACTTAAAAACTGAAATTTATTCTCTATGAAAGTTTCACAGCCCTTAATAATTAACGGACTATTCAAAACTTCTCGAATAAACAATTTGCTGTATTGAATTGATTAACTATTTTTTTAAAAGGCGTGGTATTAAACATAGGCCCACAATATTGCATTGGACCCATAGGAACTATTAAGCAGTGATCTATATCTGATCTTAACGTTAATATCACCCTCCATTCGCGTCTATTTCAAGTTGAGGCCCCTTTTTCGTTATGGTAGGGCAATTTCTGTGGCGAATTTTTTCAAAACAGCAATAAAGCAGTACAGACAATCGGATAAATGTGATAGGGTGTAAAAAGCTTTTAAATTTAATTATTAGGAACAGAAAAAGTGGGAAAAAATGGCAAAGAAATGGAGAAAAGTGGAAATGGAAATGGAAGAAAAAGAAAGTAGAAAGAAATGAAACTGAAAAATGTCAATGAGAGCTGCTCTCACACAAAATGCATTCATTTCAATATTCTGACAATCTATTTATATATCTTTCTCTATCTATCATATATATACCTATCTCCAAAAAAAAAAAAAAAAAAAAAGAAAAAAAGAGAATTTTTATGTTCATTTTTGGCATCTTTTACTTTTCGCTTTTATCACATTCAGTTTATTAATTGGTCAGGTGCTCGAATCAATTTAGACAAAAAAAAAATATATGCTTTCATTTTCATTTTTGTTCCATTTAATATTCCTCGAACGAAATAAAAGTGACCTTTTAATAAATGAAAGATTCATGATTTTAAGCATCATTTTGTTTAATTTAACTGCCGCTCGCCATTTATATACTTTTATTTGAATTTACGTAAAATCCTTAATATCCAACTCACATTAATTTTTCTATAATTTTTTTGAAGGCCCTTGCAATTTTTTCATTTTGTATGATCAAATGGATGGTTCGAATAATTTCAGTTACTTATTTTTCTGTTTTCAAAAAGCAATACTTTTCTTTTTTAATTTATGGTTTCTTGTGGGCGTGTCTGTATAGAAAATATAATTCACTTTCATAACTAATCTATGAGGAGTTTTGAGGCCACTGCAGAAAGCTGAAACAGCAACAAAAATTGTTACAACAACAGCACCTAATAAGATGAACAAGACAAAAAAATAAATTTTTAAAAAATGAGTAAGCCTTGGCGTAGCGTTTATATTATATATATATATATATATATATATATATATATATATATATATATATGTGTGTGTGTGTGTGTGTGTGTATGTATACACAAAATTATATCAATGAAATCTGTTTGCTGTTATTTGCAATAAAAAGTTCTTTTCTGGCTTCGCATTCTGCCTAAAATATTCAAGCAAAATAGAGAAAAAAAAAGCAAAATAGAAAAAAAGCACTAACAAAATATCAATAAGAATAAATGAAATTTCTTTATTTAACAAATTATTTTTATACTTTCAGTTATCAATTTTCTGCTTTTTATTCTCTATCTACCTCTCCCCCCCCAACTCCTCTCCCTCTTCCACCTTCTCCATCATTCTTTTTTTTTTAAGGTTAATGAAACTTTAGCATTCTTATAAATGTTTCAAATTTATCTTTTATCTATCTCTTTCTCTCCTTCTATGCAATTAGCTTTAGTATTAAAATTTCAATTTAAATTTAAGATACGATAATACAAATTATCCTTCTGTTTTCTTTAGTATTCTTGTTTTTGTCCTTTAAGAATTTTATTGTCTTAACAATTGGTATCGTCCAAGGTATTTTATAATTTTGTGCAGAAACAGTTGAGATAGATCCAACATATTTTTATCATAGCGATTAACTTTTTTTTAGATTCAATTTAAATTTTTCCGTCCGTCTGTCTGTGTAAATTTGTTATCAATATTTTAACCAAATTTAATTTAAATAATTTAATTTAATCTATTGTAATTAAGTTAAGTTAATTTAATTAATTTAATTTAATTAATTAATATACTTAATTAATATACTTAATTAATTTACTTTAACTAATTTATTTTATTATTTAATTTTATTACTGAATTTACTAAGGTTTCTAAATTAATTAATTAGTTTAGTTAATTTAATTTAATTTAATTAGATGTTATAATTTATTTAATTAAATTACTTAATTTAATCAAATTAATAATTAATTAGTAAATTTAATTAATTTAAATATTTTAAAAAAAATCTAATTTAATAAATTTAATTTAATTAATTTAGTTTTATAATTAATTTAATTACTTAATTTAATAAGATTTCTATATTATTTCAATATTTTAAAAATTAATTAATTAATTAGTTTAATTGATTTAATTTAATTAAATTGATTAATTTAATTTATTTAATTAAATTACTTAATTTAATCAAATTAATAATCGATTATTAAGTTTAATTAATTTAATTAATTAATTTACTAAAATTTCTGCTTTTTTTTTTGTTGTTTATTTCTAAATGATTTGTGTGATGTTGCCATAAATATTATTAATGATAAATGTTAATGCATTGCATAATAATTTATAATTAAGTAATTATTGAAATAGTAGCATGCACGTTCAAAAAAAAACCATAAAACATTTTCTAGATTTTACTAAATTATTTTTCATCGCTGCATCAATTTTGTGTGTTAATCTTAATAAATCTTTTCTCTACTCTCCTCTTCTATCTTTTTAGTCAATATCTTTACGTTTAAATTGCTTTAGTAAACAGAGCAAGAAAATTACTGAGATTGAAGAAGGTTTGATTAGTTGTTGTGCGGGCAGTTTGGTCGGGGAGGATGGGAAGAAGGGAGAAATAAATAAACAAAAAAGAATAAAAAAAAAAAAAAACAAATTTATGCATAAATTAATGCATGCATTGGCAAATAAGATGATGATGATACATTTTATCAATTATTTATGATGCTTGTCTCTTTTTTTCTTTCAATTGCAATAATATTTACAATAGTTTTTATCTTATTGCATTCAGTCAGTCATTCATTCATTCAGTCATTCAGTCATTCAGTCATTCAATCATTTATACATTCATTCATTCATTCATCTATTCAAGTAAACAACAATAATATTAACACCATTAACAATAATAACAACAACAAACAAATTTTACATACACTTTGGAATGATGAAATATTGCGATTTCTTGTATACAATTAATTGAAACGATTTATTTTATTCATATAGATTTATCAATGTATAAATATAAATAAATTTATTTTAAAAAATCGTATATCAGAGTGAGTGCGAGAGAGAGAGAGAGAAGAGAGAGAAGAAAAGGACAATAAAAATTATAATAATATTTATTTCATATTATTGTATTAATTAATTATGCAATAAACTTCTGTTGAATTTCATTTTAATTTTCAATTTCTATTCTCTAGCTGGGGCATGCAATCCCTAGAAGCATCAAATTAACTAGAAGTGCCTCATGGGATGGCTACTGGTAGTGCCGGGCATTAGGAGAGATTATGAGACCCAAGATCGAATCAAAGATTTAATTTGGTTAGCAATTTTGAGAAAGACCATTGTGTTGATATTGGAGTTGGCTTCGTGAAGGTTGTGATGACCATAAAGCGGCCTATGTTCGTTCACACATACATTTGCTATACGCTAATCGCCTAGGGATCTATTTCCCAAATAAAGGCTCCTTGAGCTAATCAAACTAGTTCCAGTTTTGAGAAGGTTCTGATTCTGATTACCATATAAGCTGCATTGCGTACTTTAAATTGCCCGTTAAAATGACTAACTACAAAATCTAGCGCTCAGATTGTACATTTTTGTACCATGCCAATTAAGCCGTCAAGGCAGGTGTGCATGTAAAACAATTATTTCAAATTTCATTCAACTACCTCTGCCACTTCTACTCCTTCTAATTCTCCATCTCTTTATTTCTATATTAATCCACTTCCACTCCCACCACCCATCATCTCACCATTCCATCCCATTTCATCAATAACCTCATCATCTTGTTCTCTACGATTAATGCTTATAAAAGAATATTTTGCCGTCAGCAATTTATCTTTATCTTTATCTTAATTTTTAATTTAATTTTAATGTGCATGGAAAAAAAAATTTTATTTGATATTAATTCCATTTAATTCCATTTAATTCCATTTAATTTAACATAATAATATTTTATTGTAGATAAGTACCGATTATTTGTACATTTTACTAAACTTGTCTAACTACTATCGATTGCATAAAATGATTATTAGATTTTTGTTAAATCATCTTTTAATGTCTTTAAATGTGAAAATTTTTTTCAGAGCTAATTAATGTGTAAAAAATTATTGTGACATTTTATTTATAATTTCCAGTCATAATTATGCTGAAATTATTATCAAACACTTCCATAAATTGCATGATGCAAATTTTCTACCTGATTTTTCTTTTTTGTTTTTAATTTTAAAGTTTTTTCAAAGATTTCATTTTGAAACATCAAAATTTGAGGTATTGACTTCTCCAAACAAAAAAAAAAAAAAAAAAAACAAAAAATTACATGTAGAAAAAATGGCATTGCTAAATAAATGAATAATGAAATAGTACAAAAGAATAATAAGAGTATATAAATGTTATAATCGATCAAAAGTCGATAATTAAATACCCTACATTATATATTTATAAAGGCGTATCTAGAATTGATAGTATTTCCATAAAAAAAAAAAAACTTTTTGTAAAATTGTTAATTGTATGAAACATGATCGTAATAGTAAACTGATCTTATTCATAATTAGATCCGAACATTTTTGGCCTAAACCACGCCTACATACCAAATTTCATTCAAATAGCTACACAATAAATAGAGCTGTAAACTGTGATAACAAAAAAAAAAAAAAAAAAGACAAGCAAAAAAGACAGACGGACTGACAGAAAGATGGACTTACGGACAATCATGCATAAATTGATTTAGAATGTGATTCTGAGCGACTTGATAAAAAAATTTTTATGGACAGACAAGCAAATTAACAAACACTGAACTTGAAACAGAATTGCTTGCAAAAATTATAAGATCGATTTAACAGTAATAACGGCTCGAATTTCATAATAAATAATATCACAAAAAGTGATGCAAGATAACAAAAATAATTGCTCATGGTACATTTTTAGATTGTATGTCTGGCTATTTATATAAACCATATAATTAAAATGTATATATATCTAGACAACAAGTTATTAAATCATTTGACTTGATTGACTTGATTTAGTTTGATTTGTTTTTTTAAGATTTCAATTGAATTGAATTGAGTTGAGTCGAATTGATGCCTTACTGTTTCTTCTCTTCAATTTGACATTGAATTTTTCTTACACTATAAATTCGTTTGAATTTTTACACAAATTCTTTCAGACCCATAGCAATTATTTACTTATTTCATTTTAATTTTTTTTCCTATTTGATGAACTTGTCCGATCTTCTTCTCTTTGCCGAATGGTTACGTCTTTTTCTTTGCCTGACTTTGCCGTTGTTCTTTTTTTTTTTTTTTGTTTGGAATTTTGCATGAAAGAAATTAAAAAATTAAGTAATTTGAAAAAAAAATTTTCTAAAATAATCTACAAATATATAAAATTTAATTTAAAAAATCAAAAAATATATAAAATGAAAAAAAAAAACAACATATCAACACACACACCACACAAAGAGTGAGAGAGAGAAAGAGGAATAGAATGAAAATCAATAAAAAAAAAAAAGGAGAGATAGAGAGAAAGAAAGAGATAAATAGATAACAAGATTGAAATTAACAGAAAATTCAATTCAATCAACATAATTTAACTTTTTTTTTGTTTCATCTTTTTACTTTAAGCGTTTTTTGTGTTTTCTTTTTTTTTTTTTTTTTTTTTTTTTTTGTAATGGCTTTTTCTTTTCTCTTCGTTTTTTTTTTCTTTCTTTTTCTATTTTATTTATTTATTTATTCTTTGCTTTTGTTGTTGTTGTTCCTTTTTTTTTTTTACAAATTCTATAGTTTGCTTGTATGTTTTACATACAAACACGAAAGCTTCTTTGCTTGGCATTTTTGGGTCAAACTAGTTAATTTAAAAAAAAAAAAATTAAAAAATTTCTTTTTGTTTTTTTTTTCAATTTTTTTTTTGTAAAATTTTTTAATATTATGGCATTTTTGTCGTTATTCGTTAGACAAAATTATTATTGATAACTGGGTTATACATTTCGCGTGTGTGTGTGTGTGTGTGTGTGTGTGTGTCTTCAAATCAATGGCAATTTTTTTTCTTCCTTATTTCAATTTATTTATATTTTCTTTAGCTTTTTTTCATTCGGCTTCATCTTTTCTGTTTTCTTTTAATAAAACTTTGTTGTTTTTTCTTTTTTTTTTGATTTTTTGCTTTTTCATTTTACCTTTTGTAATTGTAATTGTTGTTGTTGTTTCTCTTTAAGACCTAAACCTAAGATTGTAATTGTTTTTTTTCGATTTCATTTCCTTCACTTGGAATGTACATGCCTTGAACTTATTGCCAGAAATAACAAGAAGCGAAAGTAATTTCTTAAATTTCTCCATTTTTGCTCTCCATTTAAAGCCCTTTGGCTTTCTGTTTTCTTATATATATATATTTTTTTTGGATCTCTTGTAAAGCAAATGATTCTTCTAAATCTCAACTCAACTCAAAATAGGCCAAAAAAAAAAAAGCAAAATGCAAAGAAATTTTCTAAATATTCAAGGGCGATTTTTAAACTTTCTACAACATTTTGTCGCAAGCACAAATTTTGCAATACATTTATAAAACTTAATGAAAATTAAAAAGAAAAAATTTTGATATTAACGAAAAAGAAAGTCCTTTTTTTTTGAGAGGTAAGATCCGAATAATATTAAAAACGTAACGATCAAATTTTAGTGCAAGAAATTTTTATATGTAAAAATGCCTTAATTTGAACCGATTTTTCAATGAAACTTCTTCAAATATTGTCAAATAGACTTCTTAGTCGTTCGGCCTTACAAGCAAAGAAAAGAAAAGTTACATGAATCAAAACTGAATTAATGAATGATTGGGCCGATATATTAAAATCGTCATAGAAAATGGTTCTGAATCAATTAAAAATGCAATACATTGTGAATCTGACCTAAGCTATTTCGCATAAACATAACAAAATCTATATATCGTAAATAATTTAGAATATAAAATTATTATATGTGTGTCCGAATCAGTTGTTTTGACACAGTCCAAAAAAAAGGGTAGAGCAACAGATTTCAGTTAATGTCTGTCTTGCGCATCTGCTGTGATAGCTTTTTTATGGTAAACTAAATTAAACAGTCCTTGCGCTAGGATTCATAGTCACGGGAACGTAATACCATCACTACCAAGTACCAGCATAACTAGGGATGGAGCCTTCTCAAAACTTCTGGCCCAAGTTCATAGCATAAGACGTAGCCAAATATCCATTAATTAAGAGAAATAAACCACCGCACGAAAAGTCTTTAGTTTTATGATTAAAAAATAAGGTCCGCATTATTGAATGTATCGGTACTAAGAAGGCAACTTCAGTACCCGCCTTCCCGAAGGGAAAAGTCTAATACAACACCTGCCAGCTTAAGCGTTCTATTCAGAAGGAAAAGAATACTGCTCAACAAAGTTAGACAAACAATTAAATTATTGGCTTTGCATCTATCAGGAATTCAACTTCAATTTCAAGCTCTCCCCCCCCCCCCCCCCCATTCCCTTCAAATGATGGACCAATAATCTGTTCCTTGACACTTAATCTGACCTTTCTGCATTCATGTGCTTAAGCAGCCTCAGTGCATCTAAGCTTAGTTGAGTTGAGTTCAGTTAAGCAGTTAAGGTGATACTTCTAGAAAGTGATAGCCCTTGGCTCAATTAGATTATTGATTTATTCATCTATATAAATATGTAGATTTGTTTGTTCTGTATTTAAATGATTTAAACAGGCCAATAACAACATGGCTTAGAACAACTATTCAAGTCAAGTGCATTAAAATAAAAATAAGAATAACAACAATAACAACAACATTAGCAAATTTAATATCCATAAAAAGAAATAATAAAAATAAAAATAATAATAATAAT
Organism: Melophagus ovinus; assembly: GCA_023089585.1. Lineage (NCBI taxonomy): Eukaryota > Metazoa > Arthropoda > Insecta > Diptera > Hippoboscidae > Melophagus > Melophagus ovinus. The sequence continues at coordinate 8,639,847 of JAKKIB010000176.1, read as the reverse complement.
AAGAAAGAGAAAATATAAAAAGCAACAACAACATACAACATTAAATAAAAAAAAATTATAAAATAAAAAAGTAATGTTGAAGAATGAAAGAAAGAGGTTAAAAGAGACAAAAACGAGAGAAATAAATTCATTTTAAGTGAGTCTTTTTTTTTTAATTTCAGTTGATTTTCATGTTCAGGCCTAACGTAAAAACCAACAATAACAACAAAAATATTTCATATAGAAATTGCAATTGTTGCAATGAAATGTGTGAAGCGTGGCCAATTTTAGTGGAGAAAGAATGAACTGAAAATCAACATTCAAGAAGTTCTGGATGGATGATAATTTTACTAGTAAACAACAATAACAACAGCAATAACAACAGCAATAACAACAATGATTTCTAAATGAAAGAACTTGTTTGTTAATTTTTGTTTTATTCCATTTTTGTTGTTGTTCACTTGTTATTTCTCTGTGCTTCTTCTTATTTTTGTTTCTTTCTTAATTAACACAATTCAGCAAACAAAATAACAACAACAATAACAATAACAAGAAGAAGAAGGAGAAGAAGAAGAAAAAGAAAAGGAAAAGAAGAAGAAGAAGACAGAAGAAGAAGAAAAGAAGAAGAAGAAGAAAAAAAAGAAGAACAAGAACAATAGAAACAACAGAAACAGAAGCAGTAACAAGTGAAAGAATCAAAGAAAATCAGCGCAAGAAACTTTGAGATTTTTGCCTCTTTTTTTTTGTTTTTTCTTCTGTTTAGATGAGAAATGGCGGGAAAGTGTAACAAGAAATCAAGCATGACATAGAAAAAGATAAATTGTTATAGTGTGACAGAGATATATAGAAAATGTATGAGAAACAGAGAGAGAGAGAGATACTGAGAGAAAGAAGAGATAGAGATAGAGATCGAGATCGAGAATGTAAATTAAACAGTTAAAATTTAAGAAATGTTGTAAACAAGTGCACATTAACACTGTTGTTGTTGTGTTGTTGTTGTTTCTGTTCTTTTTTTTTTTTGGTTGTGTTGTTATTGTTGTTGTCATTATTATTATAACTATTAGTGCTGTTATTGTTAATAATGGTGTCTATTGTAAGTCAATAATAGACGAACATGACAATAACCAGTGGAGCAAGTCATGTTGTATGAAATTAACAACAAGAAACAAGTTAATAGCAGCAACAACAATAATAATAATAGCAGCAAGCAGCAGCAGCAGCAGCAGCAGCAGCAGCAACAGTAACAGCAGTAACAACCAGCTAAAAACATTAATAACAATAATTCAGGTTCATTTAATATGAATGTTATTGTTATTGTTATTGTTATTATTGTTACTGTTACTGTTATTGTTGCTACTTATGCTGGAATGATAATTTCATGAAACTTAAAGGAAGAATAAGAACAATAAAAATTTTAATGATCAGAATAGAATGTGAGTAATAAATACTAAATAATACCAAAAACAACAACAACAACAACAACAACAACATAAACATAAACGTAAACATGAACGAGAACATGTAGAAGAACAAGAGAAAAAGGCATACAAGGCAAAACGTTGAAAACTAAAAATCAAATTAACAAACTAAGAGAAAGGGAATAGATCAGAAACAAAAACAGCAACAACAAGAACAACAACAACAACAACAACGCCAATAATAATAAATAATAATAATAATATTAACAGCAGTATCAACAAATGTTCATAGAACAAGTTTCCAATAGAAATTTTTGAGCTTGCAGCGCTATAAAGTGGAAAAAAAAAACACAAATCAACCGAACCAAAGAACGGCGAACAGAAAAAGCTAAAAAATTCAAAAACAAGAAAAACTAATTAAATTAAGTTATAAAAATTAAATAAATAAATTGAACAACAACAGCAACAATAATAAAAAAATAACAATAACTGAAATATTATTTTTTATAAACCTGACCTTCAACTCATGGACCAAACTCGATTTTCATTTTCATTTTTTTTAATAATTTTTCATTTTTTTTTTTTACTCTAATTTTTTTTGTTTATTCTTTTTTCAAACAAAAAAACAAAAAAAAAAAAACCAAAATGTGATTTAATTAGAATGGAATTAGAGGCGATGAAATCGTACAATGTAATCAAATTGAACGCTTTCAAAAAATCATTCATCATAACTTATACAAAATTCCATACAATATTTTATTCTAGACAATTTTTTTCAAATGGGCCAAAGGCCCATTATTATCAAAGGCATGACCCATAATTCATGATTATTTAAAATTTATTGTTGAAAGCGCCTGGAAAAATTTTCTAATTTAAAATTCTAAATTAATTAACAAATTTTTATAAAATATAATTAATCTGGGCCAATTATTAAATACTTTATACTATATTTTTATAAAGAGGTATATGGTATCTTAAATTTTTTCACACAAAAAAAAAAAAACTTTACTTTTGCAATTTTATTCATAATAGTTTAAGAGGTCTTTTAGGCTAAACCACGCCTACAATGAAAATTTCATTTAAATAAATACAAAATTGCTTTTTGTAATTTAATAAAAAATTTTTCAGTTAGATGATCTGACAAATAGATAAAACAGAATCGATAAATGGACATTTCTAAAGCGACTCAGAAAATAATTAAAAAATTGATCTATCTTAAATTTTTCATAGTATAAGAGATTTAAAAAAAAATTAAAAAAAAAAAAAAAATTGTTTCCTTTTTATGACGACATTTCGATATTTCATTGCAGTCACCTACTTTGATTATACATCGATTAGATATACCGATTTAGAGATTCATTTTAGAATTGTCCAATTGAAAATGTATCTTATTTTTGATTCATTATATAAATGATAAATGAAGGAATTTGATGTATATAAAGAAAATATAAATGAAAATAAATTTAATTTTTCAATAATTCTAATTATAAATTATAACTTTTATATGATGAACAAAGAATACATGTCTAATTAAATCAAACAAATACAACAATAAAATTTTATAAAAATAATCATATTAATGAATATAAAAATTGAGATAAAAGAATTTAGAAGAAGTTATTAAAAGAAGTAAAACATTCCAATTTTATAAAAGTTAAATATATTTATAATAAAAAAAAATGAAATATTAGTTAGTATTTTATTAAGTTGCGGTAGGTCAGTCAAATGAAATTACTTTGGCTTCTTTCATTTGTGGATGCTTCTGAGTAAAATGTTGTACAAAACTCGAGACAAGTCGAGACAAATCGAGACTAACTGCCTAACTGAGAGAAGGAGTATGAAATAGATAAATAGATAATTAGATAGATAATTAGATAGATAGTTGGAAAGAGAGAGAGAGAGAGAGAGAGAGAGAGAGGAGATAGGTAGATAATAGAGTTAAATAGATAAAATAGTTGAATGAAAGTTATCATTAGACATTTTTCATCTCTATAACAAATGGCAAAAAGCAAGAACAAGAACAAGAACAAGAACAAGAACAAGAACAAGAAGAAGAACAAGAAGAAATAACAAATCAATAACAAGTTTAGAACAAGTGATTCGTGTTGTTGCCGTTTCCCTCATTTTCATATCTATATTCTGATCATTTCCTTATTTATTGCTATTGTTGCTGCTATTGTTCTTGTTGTTGTAACTGTTATTAATGCTAATTGTGTAGTTACAAGATGTTTGTTTGTATGTACATTCGCTTAAACAGCATAAAATTTTACAACGTGTAACGGACTCATTTCCCCGTACACGTAAATTTTTAACAATTTCATTTTTTTTTGTTTTTTTGCATTGCTGAATTTTTTTTTCCTATTTTTTTACATAATTTCTTTGGTTTTTTTTTTTTTTGTTTTCATTTTTTTCTTTACACTTCTTTTCAGTACATTTCACTTCTTTAAACAAATTTTTTGGCGCTGTTTGGTACACTCGTCTATAAAATTTATAATAAACTTGAAAAAAAAAATATTTCATTTGATTTTATTGGAAATTTTGAATCACACTGCCATCAAATTTTTATAAGATCAATTGATATTATTAATACCAGATTCCCATGATCTTATGTTGCTTTCATTTCAAGCAATTTGGTTAGTTCAAAAAAAAAAAAAGGTTAAGTTGATGCCAAAAAGTTAGCAGAGACTCAAATATCAGCTGATAAATGATGACATTTATACAGAGTTGCAATTTTGATATGCCTCGGCATATATTTTTTTATATGATATATTAAATATGGGCTACGTTTGGTATGATTGAAGTACAACCAAATGAGTAGAATGATGAATTTGCTGGTAAAGATTTCAATATAAAACGTTGATTAAATTTTTAAGAAATTTCTTAAATTTTTTTTTTTTTTTGTTTCATCATGATATTACTTAATTAATTTGATGGTACAAAGGACAAATATTAGATGGAAATTATATGTAACATTAACTAAATATAAATTATTATTTAAACTTGTTTTAGTAACTTAAATTTCCAGATATTTTAAAAATATGCTCTTTACCAAAAACACTCAAAATAAAAAAAAAAAATTTGCTCTTTACCAAAAACGAAACAGATTGAATTGGATGTGAGGCATCATCATCATATTATGTCACATTAAATTATTAATGACTGTAAACACTCCCTCTCTCTCTCTCTCTCTTTTTCTCTCTCTATCTCTTTATCTCTTTGTCTCTTTCTTTCTAACAATTTAAGTTAATTTCGTATTAGAGAATATTTAAAATTATAAATTAATTTAAGCAGCACAAAACAGAATAAAACAAACTAAAACGATTTAAGTAAGAAAATTAAATATGGCTTAAGCCAAATCTTTGATACCCACCATCCATACAGCATGACTTGATAATTCAAAGTGCACTTTGGAAATATAGAACAAAAAAAAGCCATTAAATTTTTGCTTTAAAAAACTGAAATGTTCTTAGTTTATGTTGCATTGTGGGCGTGTTCTTACAACAATTTTATCCATTTTTAATATCAATCTACCTACAAGAAATTCCCATATTTTTTTCCAAAATTTGAGCCTCATAGGTAATTTTTTGCATTCAGGAGTACATTAACAACACATGGACAGAGGTACAGACAGGCTGATAAATATATTGACAGACAGACAGACAGACAGACATACAGACACACAGACATTTGATGGTGTTACTTCCTTTTAGATGTTACAAACATAATGGCATAATGAATATATCACTAATCTTTAGATGGCTGGTATAAAAAATTGAAAAGCCATTAAATTTGTTATAAATCGTTGCAACGCATTATGATGTTGCAGATAATTTAGAGTATAAATTGTGTGTGGTGCCATGGATTTCTTTTTCGTTTTTTTTTTTTTTTTTTTTTTTTTTTTTTTTTTTTTTGGAAGATATTATACGATTTCTATCTCATTCTGTATCATTAGGAGTCATCTACCAGCAGTAAATGTTGCAGTAGTTTATTAGAAAATGTAATAAAAAAAAAAGGGTGTGGTCAAATGGCAAATGCTTTTTAAGAGATGCTTCTTCTTTTATTTTTCTTTTCTTTTTAATGCATTTTCATTCTATTTCAATGTAATCATTTTCGTATTTAATTAATTTCGGTTTTTGCCTTTTACTTTTTTCACTTAATTTTTATTGCTTTTCATAGCGCTGTAGTGTAGAGGCAAAATGGCCTTAAAAGACGTCTTGCCATACATTTATTATTCTGTAAGTAACTTTAAAAGTAAAGACAAAATTACTTGAAATTGTTACAACTAGAAATTATTACAGATGTAGATAAAAAATGTTGATCTGATTATTTTGAAAGCTGAAAATTCTTTTGCTCGCGTGAGCTAATGAAATTTTCTTAAGAAAATATTTCTCTTTAGTTGCTCGTTTAGAATGGAAGTGAATTAAATGGATTCACTCAACAATAAGTTCTTGAAAATCAAATAAAATAATTTGTAAAGTAAGAGGGGAAATTTTGATTTCACTCATTAAATTTTTTAATGCCCCCTTTTTACGATTACAAATTGTTATATTAATCGAATGATTATTCGACTCTTTAAGCTAATAATAATTTCGATTTAAGGTGTGCTAGGGAAAAATTTTGAATATCCAGACACCATGATCGAGCCATTTCAGTTTCTGAGTAAATAGTTTCAGTAGTAAATAGAAATCATGACCGATTTGCATGATATTTTGGAAAAATATGGACCCGTGGCCTTACTTTCTAACTTTTGCAGCATATTTTACTTAACAAAAATTGAAATGTTCCCTGGGCGTGTCCTTACGAATACGAAGTATATGCACATAATAATAAGCCTGATGATTTTTCCTTTCACTCTCTCTCTCTCTCTCCTTCTTTTGTTTTTTTGTTATGATTGTTATTGTTGTTGTTATTGCTTTTGTTTTTGTTTCCTTTTTGTTGTCAATTACAAAGCCATAGAAATTACAGCAACAACAAAAACAGCAATCAAAAAAAAAAAAAAGAAAAAAAGTGATAGAAAAAGAAGAAAAAGGAGCAAAATTAATCCGAATAAATATTTTACACCTTGAGATATATTTTGGTCTTAAAGGTTTTTCCTCACGTTATTGTGAGATTGAGCTTTTGAAAATAATGCAAAATAAAGAGCATTACAAAGAAAAACAATGAGAAAATAAACTAATTAAATAAAAATACAACAACAAAAATTATTCTATTAAAATTAGAAAAATTTTATCAAAGAAATCAAATAAAAAGAAATATCGAGTACGGTTCTCAAATGCACCCATCTCACATCACATTACTTTAATCAATTAGGATATCAAAAAAGTGATTTACAAGTTAAGATCGCAAGAAATTGCAATATTTCAAATAATTTGAAAAATTCATTGTATAAACGAATTGGAATAGATGTATGGACGGATGGATAGACACATGGAAGGACGGATGGACGAATTTATAGATATCGATTTAAGAAATGATTTCAAATCGCTGAATGATTATAATAAAAAGATGGATCTATGCGAAATCCTTCCAAGTGTTAAAAACGCCTTTATAAAACGCCCACATACCGCAATAACGTTGTAGGTTTATCAAAACAAACCAAAAATGATAATTTACCTGTTCACATCAATTTTCATGCATAAAAGTCCACCATTTAAGTAGTGCCGTTCTTGTTATTGTTGCTCCTTTTTCCTTGTTACTTTTTTTTTATTTGATTTTATTGTTATTTTATGTTTTTAATGAATTTTTTTTTTGTTTTCGATTTTTCGTTGAAATCTTATTTTGTTTTCTCTTTCTCTTATCTTGTTTGTTTACATTCATTCAAGTGTTTTCATTTTGGATTTTTTTTCTTAAATTTTCAACAACAATGCATTGAACAACAAACTAATTTTAATACAATGAATTTTTAATTTTTTTTTAAATATTTTTTGGCATTTTTATTTTTTATTTGTTATCGCTCTCGTTGCCTTTTTCGTTTTCATTATTTTTGTTATTGTTTTTATTGTAACAATTGTATAAATATTAATAATTTGAAAAGAAAAAAATAATAATCAAAATCTAATACACATAATTTTATTTTTTATTTATTCGAAACTAAAAACAATTAAATAAATTTGAACTTATATAAAAAATTGTTGTAATTTTTAATTTAATTAATTTTTATGAAAATTTAATATAAAAAAAATCCATTCTTTTTTAAGAAAACAAAAGTGGGAATTGCTTTTTTTTTTTTTTTTTTTTTTTTGGAAAAAAATCACACAAATCATAATAAAATTAATTTTTTTCGCTTTTCATAGATTTATAAATAATTTTTTTTTTAAATTTCTATCGCTGTTTTCTGCATTCAAAAGTTACAAGTTTTACGCATTTTAAAATTATTAATAAAAAAATATTTCTCACAACCAAAAACTCTAGAGAATAAATTTATTTAAATTTAAAAAATATCAAGTTTTGAAAGGATCTAGTCCAGACTTCAGTTCAGTTCAGACTTTGCATTCGTTCACTTTTGTTTTTAAGATCGTGCAAAAGGACGATTTTCGACAAATATTGAAATTTTATAGAAGCAAATCATGTCGCATCATGTAAGCGCCCTTAATAAAGCCCTAAATCGAAAAAATTCTCTAGTTTTCTTTAATTAAAAAAAAAAAGAAAAAAAAAACAATCATAAAAATCCTTTCACATTAATACGGTCGTTAAATCTACAAAAAAAATATTTAAAAACAAGTGGGAAGTTTAAAGACGATCGGGGCTGACTCTTAAATACCCTACACCACTGTTTGCTTATTGAAATTAAGAATTCAACTAAGAGAGTTAAATGACTTAATGAAGTTTTGCATTGGAATTTTCTTTTTTTTTTTTTTTTAGATATTATTTGAGAAATTGGGAAATATGGAAGTCGATTTAAAAATGGAGAGATTTGAGTCAACTTTGGTACATAAATTTTTTATAAGAAACTACAAAGTAATGTCAAATTTTATTAAAACAATATTAAAAATTATAATTTTTGTCCACAAATTAATTTTGTTTTTCTCAATAAAAACCGTTATGTGGGAAGTAGTCGAAAAAAAAACACAAATTTGGACCAAATTAGATGCTCATGTTGCTTTGTTATGTTAAAATAAGATTTAAAACCATTTTAAGGTAAATTATAATTAAAATTGTATATTATTTTCATATAACACCATTTTTGTGAAAAAAAAAAGAAGAAGACATTTTATGGGATGTGGTCATAAAAATGATTCAATTCTAATCATTTTCAATAGGCCTTATCTTTAGGAACAAAAGATAAGGCCAAATTTTATTAAAATATTACAAGAATTGCGACATGTAGCTTAAGAATAAGACAGACAAGCTTAAATCGATTTAAAAAATTATGCAGTGTCGATCGATATAATAATAGATGGATATAACTCAACTTAACTCTCTTTATGTGTTACAAACATCTGAATTAACTTATAATACTCTATACCATAAGTCGTGTGGGGTATAATTAGTTTCCAAAAAAACAAAAAAAAAAAAAGTAAATTAAAATAAAAATAAAAAAATTCAAAAAAAAAAATCGTCACACTTTTATCTATTATAATATTCTGTCTGTGTTGTAGAGATTTGAGATTTATTTGTAGACTAATAAAATTTTTATTTATTTTTACTAGTTTTAAACACGTTTCGCTTTTATTTTGTTGTGGTTGTGATTGTTTGTTATTGTTGTTATATTTAAATTTATTTACTTGTACTTTTTACAAGTGAAAAACAAAATTAACCAAAATATGTTGTACGTTTGGATTTACGCTTAAAAATCCAAGCGTACAAAAATCATTTTAATTTTTTCTTCTTCTTATTATTACAATAATATTCTTTTTTAATTAAATAAAGGAAAAAATTCCAGATAATTTATGGCATCGAATTATTTTTTAATTCTTACTTTTCGCTTAAGTTTTTCTTTTGCGAATTGTCCTTATTCAAATTTCGATTTCTTGTTTATGTTTTAGTAGATAAATTTTTGAATTTCAATTCACTTTTTAGATAATTTTTTTCCCTTTAAATTGGTTGTTTTGTTTTATAATTTAAATTACACCACTTTTTTTAAAAAGAAATGTTTTTATATGACTTTTATTTCTCATTTCATTTTATGAAAATATCCTTATATAATTTACTTTTTTGTTAATTTTTTTAAATTTTTTTTGTTAATTTTTTGTTAATTTTTTTGTTAATTTTTTGTTAATTTTTTTTTTTTTTTTTTTGTTATTTTTTGTTAATTTTTTGTTTTTGTTTTTTGTTAATTTTTTTGTTAATTTTTTTTTGTTAATTTTTGTTAATTTTATGTTAATATTTTGTTAATTTTTGTTAATTATTTGTTAATTTTTTGTTAATTTTTTTTGTTAATTTTTTGTTGAGTTTTTGTTTTTTTTGTTATTGCTTGTTAATTTTTTTGTTAATTTTTTTGTTAATTTTTTGTTAATTTTTTTGTTATTTTTTTGTTAATTTTTGTTAATTTTTTTGTTAATTTTTTGTTAATTTTTTTGTTAATTTTTGTTAATATTTTGTTAATTTTTTGTTTATTTTTTTGTTAATTATTTGTTAATTATTTTGTTAATTTTTTTAATATTTTTGTTATTTTTTTGTTAAGTTTTTGTTTTTTTTGTTATATTTTGTTAATTTTTTTGTTAATTTTTTGTTAATTTTTTTTGTTAATTTTTTGTTAATATTTTGTTAATTTTTTTTTATTTTTTGTTAATATTTTGTTAATTTTTTTGTTAATTTTTGTTAATATTTTGTTAATTTTTTTTCGATAATATTTTTGTTAATATTTTTTGTTAATTTTTTTGTTAATTTTTTTTGTTAAATTGTTTGTTAATTTTTTTTGTTAATATTTATTTTTTGATTTTAGTAATCTTTAAAATTTACGTTTTCTATTATTATTCTATTGAATAATTCATATAATTTTGATTTGGCAAAATTTAAACAAGAAAATAATTGAAAATTTTAAGCTAAATATATTTTTTATAGAAGTTTTCTTAATTTCATTAATGATAAATTAAATTTAAATTTTAATTTATATATGTAAAACTAGATGTGCCAAATATTTTATTAAATAAGTCATTTGTGATAATAATTTTTAATTGTAAATTTGAATAACAAATACTTTTACATTAATTATTTTAATTTATATAATTATTTATTATATTTGATAAATTTTTCTATAAAATTTTTTTATATATTTTTTAAAAACAATAATTTATAATTGGAAAAATTTAAAGTTTTACATTTTTGAATTTCGTTTTTTTTTTTAGATTTTTTTTTCGCAAATTTCTGTTAATTAACACTCTTAATTATTAAGTTTTTCTTAATTTTTTTTTTGTTTTATAAATTTGTTTCTTAAGAATTTAATTTGTATAAAAATTTAATTTGTTTTGATGCATTTTATTTTATTGACCGTGTATCTTTCAAATTAATTTTTTCGTTTTTCCTTAATTTTTTTTTCTTCATTTAATTTTTTTTTTTTTTTTGTACAAAATGATAAACACATACATTCATTCAAATTTACATCGTTTGTGCATTAAGCATTAAAGTTTGAACCTTAAATATTGTACATTGAAATAATTGTAAGCGTTTTAACGATCTGTCTACTTGTACGGTATAGAACGTACTGGCTCAATTTACCCAGACTCTAGTCTTTTGTTTTGCTTTGTTTTTGTTGTTTGTTTCTTTTGTGTTTCTTGAAACTCCGTTACCATGTAACTTACTACATTTCTTCTTACACGCTGATCATCATACCGAATAATGACAAGAGTATTGAAAGAAAACCAAAACAAAGCAAAAAAAAAAGGCCAAATGAAAAAAGCAAAATAACAAAATAACCGCCAGTAACAATAAACTAATGAAAACACCAAAGTAAAAGCGAAAAGCAAACACCAAAATCAAAAGCAAAAGCAATAAGCATAAAGAAGAAAACGCAAAAAAATCTCTTGGTTATGGCTGCAAAATTTTACCTGGCAAACGAGCAAGTAATAACGTTGTATCTTTAGGAGGCCAGCATTGTTGCTGTTGTAACAATTTAGCTCCAACATAAGGAATAATGACAAAGAAAAAACATTTAAAAAAAAAACAACATTATAAATAACTATAGAATGTTAGAAAGAGATAAAAATAGATAGTGAAAGAAACTAAAAGATAAAATAACAAACAAACTGTGCGATGGTTGAGTTGAAAGCAAACCAACAACAAAATAATAGAGCTCAGAATGATAACAATAACAATAACAACGATTGTATCAAATGTAACAAGAATTACAATAAAGAAGAAGATGAAGATAAGAAAGACAGAGAATATCTGTTGGTCAAGCACAAAAAGTTGCTAAAGTAAGATAAACAGTTAAGGAAAACAGTCAGCAGGCACATATTTTTTTCTTTCTCTCTTTTTTTTTTCTATTTCTATTTCTTATTGTTATTGTTTTTTATCTCTTATTCATTCTTATAACAATTTCTTCAACTTTTTCTTCTTCTTCTTCTTCTTCTTCTTTTGTTACATATCTATTTTGCTAATCTCACTTGATCTGTAATTTTGCTTGATTCCTTGGTACCTCAGAAAATTTTATTCAAAAATATTTGTCGATGTAAGTTCCACAAAAAAAAAAAAAATCAAGTTGTCTGCTTCATCTTGTTTGAATTTAAAAGATCTTAATCTTATTCTGAACTGCTTTATAATTAACTAAACTTAGTAAAAGATTTTAGTTGAAAAGTATAAAATTTGGAAAAAATTTAGATGTCTAATCCATGAAGTTTGCTTTTTATGAAGATTAACATTTCATTAAACATTTCAAGAAATTGAAGTTTACAAATTTATAAGTTTTATGGATTATGAATTTCTTAGGACATACAGATAGTGTTTTACTTGCATACCTGCCGGGAAAGGTTCAAATGCATGGTATAAACATACTTAATGATCGATAGCGTTGGTAGACACGACTCATCACGTGTATGCCACCGTCCCGACTAGCTTCCAATTTAAAGCCTGTATTGCACCTCATCTACATGGCTTAATCCTTGGTGTAAGGATTCAGACATTTCTTATAACTCCTTGGCTTAGATTAGATTAGCCCAATAAGCCTACCCAGCTAGCCATTTTATTCGGGAAATAGCACCCTGCTCGACAAAAACATAATTGTGGAACTCTATATAAACATAATTAGGTCGAGCTACGCCCGCGACATGGGCACCACAGCCCCCACGAAGCCAACTCCAACATCACCACATGGGCAAATATGAAACTGGTGATCCCGTGGTAACAAATTAAATCTTTGGATCGGATCTCGTGAAACTCATGATGCCCCCTGATGGCCATGGATCAACAACCATCTCATGAGCCACTCCCAGTTGAGCAGGTGCTTCTCGGTACTGGTTGTCCCCGGATTTCTTAGGACAATCAACTAATTAACAGGACATCTAACAAGGACATCTAAACGTTAAAGAGGCATTGTTTATGGAGAATCTAAACTTTACAAGCCATGTACAATCAATAGATCGTAATATTGGATGGAAGGCTTGGTCATGCATGGACTACTTGGCTCAAATTGTAAATTATTCAATTTACAAGAGAATATTAAACAAAGCCATTTAAATATCAAACAGCAAATGCAAACAGGCAACTTTTATTCTACCGAGAAGATTAGTAATAAAAAATCTTGCCTAAATGGCCAAAGATCTATGTTTCATGTTTTAATTTGCCCTATTAAATTTTACATAAACGGACTAAAGATTTAATTTGGATACTAAAAAAAAAAAATCATTTTTTTAATAGTTTAGCCGTCATTGCGGACATGGAGAATGCAACGCCCCGTTCGATCTATAAGCTTATTACCCAAAAATTCTATAAAATTTCAGGATAATTAATTGAAATTTAAAGATTTTTGTAGGCCTCTACATCAAATTAAAAATGCTAATTTTAGAGATTAATATGTCATAACCAAATGCAAACAGAAACTTCAATTTAAATTTAGACCAGAACAATTAAGCCGTTACATCATAAAAATGGACTTTATTTAGAAGCCTTTGCAAAAAAAAAAAATACTCAAAAAATTGCTCAAAACTTTCGAATTTCGAAAAATTTTATGAAACGAAACGATGTAGTAGTTGAGGCCCAAAAATTCTTTGATTAATTTTAGATTGATGATGGCTGAAAGTGCCAACGAAATGCGAAGAAATGAAAGCAACAGATTTTGTTGCTGCCATTATTATTATTATTATTATTATTATTATTATTGGCTATTACTTGGCCTACCTCTCTGGCTTATTTGCTTATTTATTTATTTATTGATTTGTAGAAATGTAGGTCATTGACTATGCCATCACGGTATGCCATGCCATTACGGTCATGCATAATGGTCATACATAATGATGAGCAGCTCTCTCGCTCTCTCGCTCTCTCTATCTCTCCCTCTTACTCTCATTGAACAGGTGATTTCTTTGATTATTTTTTTTGTGATATTTTTCATTTAATGCCAACCATAAACCACATACCGATAGGCATTCACCATTCACCATTCACCATTCACCATTCGCCACTTGGCATTTGCCATTTGCCATTTGCCATTTGGCGATTGTCATTTGGCGTTTGCCGTTTGCCGTTTGGCGTTTGGCGTTTGGCGTTTTACCGTTTGATATTTAATATGTTAAATAAAGAAATTTATTATATGGAATGGACATTAATCTTTCATTAATGTTTCACCTTGATATAAACATATGAGCGTGTGTGTTGTGTGTGTGTGTGTGTGTGCGTTTTATGCGTTTTGGATTAGTTTTCTTCGATTGATTTGTTCTTTTTAGTTTTGTGATTTTACCCAACTGAATAAAATTTAGAAAAAATCATCAGAACTTTTATGATTAGCATTAAATTTTGAAGCGATTAATAATCATGACCCCAAAAAAGGCCATAAAATCGAATACAATTTTTTTAAGATTATTGAACATCTCTATCAAGCAGTTCATAATATGAAGAAAAGGCAGATCGAAAGTAATAAAGGTGATTCACAATAAAGTATAAAATGATCAGACTTGTCCTGAATCCATTAATTAAAAAAAAAAAAAGAAATCTGTTAAATCCATTCAAAATTTTAAAACGCTAAAATTTATTGTGTTTTAAAATGCCAACTTGAAAAATTCATTTTCATATTCTAAATACAAGGTGAAATTTTTTATATGATATTCCAAAAAATTCAGCCAGACCTTGCAGAGCGTTTTGTTAGAGAAGCATTTAAGATTCATTTTTAGTTAAAGGTAATTTTTGCTTCTAAGGCCCTCTATTTAGGCCTTTTTTTAAACGATTTTTAATTAAGATTAAAATGTTAAAAATAGAGTAAAGGCCAAGGTGGTAGAGGTGGCAAAAGAAATAAATTAAATAAGATTTTGATGAAAACGTTATGTAAGACCCGAATGCCACATTTCGACAGAAATCTTTATAAGAAGCATGTAGATAATATTTTTTATAAATGCTATTAAATTCTGTTAATGGGGTCTCCTTAAATCTATGTCAAATATTTGAAACTGAAAGGAAAAGTTTTTGAACAATTTCCCGTAAAATAAGTATAATTATTTTTATAAAGCAAACTCTCGGAAGTCGTTTAGCTTAGAAATTGAAGGCTGTTAATTTAAGTTTTGAGATCTTGAATATTTTATTATCTAATAAAAAGTTCATTTTTTAGCATAAAACATTTTTTTTTAAATCTGTCCATGAAATTATCATTTCATCTTAATAAAACAGTTTAAATAATAGATATTAAGTCCATGGCAAAATTTGAAAAATTATTCCCATTAAATACATAGAACTTTAAGGGAACTAAACTAAGGCATTTCCAACTAAGAAAATGTTTGAATGAGAAGAAAAACTAGAAAATCAAAAAACTAGAAAACTCCATCTAAGATTTATTGAAGTGGACATAATTTAGATACATTAAAGTATGGCTTTAACTATTCGATGTCAACTATTTAAAATTTTCAATTTTTTGACTGAAATTAACATTTAGCTTAATAAGAGTCTTTTTGGTGAATTCTTGAACAAATAGACCTAGTTACCTTCTGAACAAAACTATTTGAAATTTCTAAAGATAGAAACAAGTCTATTATTTTTATCACTTTTTATTATGTAGAAATAATATAATTTTTTTTTGTTATTTCATTTCATTCATACATTGATGCTCATTAATTTTTTTTATTTATTTTTATTTACTTAGATTGTTTGCTTCCTTAATATTTTTTTTTTTTTGATGGCTATGACATAGAAAAATATTTTTATTTCATCTTGCTTTCCTAAGCATTACCCTAAAATATTAAGATATACTCATTTTATCTAGATAATTTACTTTAAAAAATAAAAAATAAAGAAAAAGAAAAAAACCAAAAAAAAAAAAAAATGGGAAAATCGGAAAATCAAAAAATCTTCTAAATTTTTAAATTCCAATTTCAATTCCAAAGTTCTTTGATTCACCTTAAAAATTTCTAGGCCAATTTATTATTATAATTAAATAACCATTTAACACCACGCCCATCTAACATTAACATTAAAGCTGAAAATCTGAAAATCTGAAAAGCTGAAAAGCTTATTTATTAGAAAAGAATGATTCTAAAATTAACCAGAATGAAGCCAAATTAATCATTCCCATTAAAAATAGTTTTTCACTTTTTATATGAACTTAATTTTATGTGTTAATTAACTTTTGCAACTCATTGTTAAGTTATTATAATAAAAAATTAAACAAATTATGAAGCTTATGCTTACACTGACAATGCTGGACTTTAAGTCGCTTCAAACTCTATAAGAATCGAGCAATGGACTCATGTTTTCTAATATGGCTTGGCCGCTTACATTTTTTGAGATTTTATCAACAAAAAATAAATTCGTGTTATGTACATTGGCCGATATCCAGAATGAATATTTCTATGCTTGTCGAGCGGGTCTTTCATTTGCAAATTTTACAAAAAGATATCGTATCTTGGAATAGTGATGATATCAGTGGTTGATATTTAACAATTTTAAATTACAATTCATGGCCACCAAAATAAGTCATTTATATAAAATGCATAGAATTGAATATCGATCAGGTTTGATGAGTATCAAAATTTTCAAACAAAATATGATTTTTTCCATATTTTTCTTTTCCTTTTGCTTTCCTGCCAACTCATTTTCTTTGACTTTGATTTTTATAAATTTTTATAAGCTTTTCATACTAATTTTTGTTTATTTATTTTTTCTTTATTTTTTTTTATTTATTTATTATTTTGTTCCATATAAAATATTTGTAGTTATTACATTACATTATTTTTTTTTTTTGAGTTTTTTTATTTTATTATTATTTTTCTTAAAATTTCTATTATTTATCAGAATTTGTTTTTTTAGTGTTTTCTCGAAACTTTCTTTTTTTTTTATTTTTTTTTTTTTGTTGTTTCTTCTAACACTTCTTTTATATTATTTTCATTTAATTGCTATTGTTGTTGTTTATAGTTTTAATGAACTGTATTATAAACAATAAAGTGGTACACTAGATTTCAATCTTAATATGGCTAAGTAAGAAGCAACAGTAGTAGCAGTAGCAGTAGCAGTAGCAATAGCAACAACAATTCTATTTGTTGTTATTGCTTTTTCTTGCTTACCATTTTTATTATATTCAAAGAAAATTTGTTGGGCAACAACACACAACAACAACAACAACAACAACAACAAGAAGAAGAAGAAGAGGAAGAAGAAGAAGAACAACAATAACAACAACACCAAAATAAAACTTAACATAAAACGCTTATTAAAGTAGAAAGTTTTTTTTTTTTTTTTTTTTTTTTTGAACGATGCTTTCTTTGTGAATCTGTCTTAAAGTTTTCTGGTGTACTCAGTAGAAGTTTAATTTCTACCCCCCCACCAACCATTGCTACTAACAAAACTGACAACTTCTACTTCTTCTTCCTTCTCTGCTTCTTCTATCACTTCTTCTTCTTCTTCTTCTTCTTGTCATTGTTATTGTTGTTATTGTTGTTATTGTTATTGTTTAACAGTTAGCCTTCTTAGCAGCAGCCATGGTAGCCATGGTAGCCATGGCCACTTACAAAAAGCACTCAACGACCATTAAAAAGAAATGAAAAAAAAAAAAAAGGAAAAAAAAAATACAAAGAGGAAGAAACGCTTTTCTTCAAATGTTATCTAGAAATAATTCAAATTTCTATAGATTATGGAACTCTTATACACAATTATGTCAAGTATTATATGAAGTTGCAAACATTAAATCAAATCGAAAGATTCTGCTGTTTGATGCAATTTTTTTTTTCTGCGAAACTTTTCTAAATTTTATCGCAATGCTGGTAAAAACTCTCTCTTTGTTTTATTAATAGAGCTGTCTTATTTAATAAAAACAAAAAAACAAAAAAAAACAAAAAAAAACAACAATTGAGTAGATAATATAACAAAAGAATGAAATTAGCTTCAATTGTAATTTCATTATGATCATTAAAATGAATTTAAGAGCAATTTAAAAGCATGCGCCAGCCAATTCTTTTTTTTTTTTTTTTTGTGGAATTCAATAAGAAAAAAGCAAAAATTTCTTATGGTTTCTATTTTATTTTTTATTTTTCTTTCTTTCTTCTTTTTGTGTTGGTTTTTTTTTCTTTGTTTTTTTTTTCCCTTTTTTTTTTGTTAATTTGAGAGTGGCTCAGCAATTGTTAAGCGCTTGAAATATCGGCCAACAATTAGATCTTTAAATAAATGGAGGCTTTTTGTTTTTTTTTTTTTTTTTTTTTGATGAAATCATTAAACAATATTCTAGGAATTTTTAAATAAAATAATTGATTGTTAATAATTTAGATCATGTATAATTGTAGGCACAAAAAGATTAATGTAATGTTGTTGAGAAGAAATTAACAAGATGATTTTTTTAAAGAAAAATTTTTAAATTAGGCAAATTGAAAAAAAAAATTTATCTCGCAGGGCTGTAATAATTTTTATTATTATTATTGTTATTTGTTGTTGTTGTTGTTGTTGTTGTTATGTCTAAAACACTACTATGAGTATTGTTGTTGTGGCTGTTGCTTTTGCTGTTGCTTCTGCCATTTCTGCAGCTTCTAGTTTATGGTTTATTTTAGCCCCTTTTTTTTTTTAAAATTGTCTTCTATCTGTCTTACTTTTTATAGAAAATAGGCAGAATGAGAAACAATATGTAAAAACATATTATTATTTTTATTGTTTTACTTTGACTTACTTTAAGCAAATTGCAGCTTATTAAATTATTATGCTTCTTTGTAACATTTTGATATTTCAAGGTAATCGATTAATGGACTGAATTCAATCGATACAATTCAATATTCCAAAATTATTCATAATTCATGTCCATAACGCTTTCTCTCTCTCTCTCTCTCTCTCCTTTTTTCTCATTCTCTCTCACTCTGTCTAACTTACAAATTCTATGCCAAATAAAATTTGTAGGTCTTTAGAATAAATAAAATTTAATATTAAGAGTCGTCACATGGACTCAGTTTTATCAACGATTTGAAGCGATTTATCTTCTTTTATTGTTCTAATTCCTTTTTCTTTTCACAAATATCGTGATCAAAAAAAAATATTGAAAATTGAGTCTTGAGATCACGTGGATTCTCCAAATCAAATTCTCAACGCCCACACACAAAAAAAAAAAAAAAGGCCAAGAAAAATTCTCAAAATTTTTAATGATTTCTTTTAATTTTATTATTATCGTAAAATTTTCCGGTACAATTTCCACATAATAAATACATTTTCAGAAACTGAATTACAAAGTAGTATATTTTTTCTAGCCGGCATAACTAGCAAATTTTTGTTGAAGCAACTTGTGAATGTTGCTTGCTAAATGTTGCTTAAATATTCAAAGCGAAAGTTCGGGATTCAAAGATTTTCAAGAACCGAAGAAAAATGTTTTGCCTCAAATGCTTTAATTGCATTGAATTTTAACATGGGAAATTTTTCTTGTTTTTTTTTTTTTGTTTTGGTGGAGGGGTCGGGGGGGCTTTAAAATTATCGACCAGTGCTCACCAATTTTGTTCATATAAAACATTTAATTTAATTTTCGTATTTTATTTGGCATTTTTGTAAAATTTTTTTTTTCTGGCATTTTGCTGTAATTGTTTTTGTTGTTGTTGTTGTTGTTCTTGCTGTTACTGGTTTTATTATTATTATTGTTGTTGTTATTATTATTATTATTATTATTATTCTTGGCATTCTATTGCTTTATGTGTGCTAATGTATGTGTATGTGTGTGTGTGTGTGTGTGTGTGTATTTAGTTAACCTACTTCGTTGGTCGATTTTATGCAAAAGGTTGGAAAGTAAATTTAATGTAAAAATGAAAACTTTTTTTTGTTGTTTTTATTTTGCGTTGCGTTTTTTCATGTTTGTTTGTTACTTTGTTTTTTTTTTTGCGTTTACACTTACAATGGACATTTGGCCAATACTTTCAATGATCGCTAACAGTTAAAGTGAAATGAAACAGAAAAATAGCGTTGACAAGACAAAACAAATATAAAAGACGAAATGAGAAAGTCGCCCAGAAAAAAAAAAGATGAAAATTGAGAAGTAGAATTGCAGAGAAATATGAAACAAACAAAAAAAAAAAAAATCTGCCGACTTCTTTCAAGTCAAAATTCATTAAAAAAAAAAAAAAAAGAAATCGTCCAAAAAAAAAAACGCAATGTGTTCAGAATTTTTAACATACACAATTTTATTAAAAAATAAAATAAAGTAAAATACACAACAAATCAAAGCAGAAAGAGAAACAAAGACAAAAATATCTAAAAATGTTTTAATGTTTCAAAGTCAACCAAATTTTATAAATTTTCAAGCGACATGTGACAGCAGCATGTGATTTCAATTTAATATCAATTTTCTCTTTTCTCTCTCTCTCTTTCTCTCACTCTCTCCCTCTTATACAAATGAAAATTTGATGAAACGTCAATTTTTTTTTTTTTTTGGTTTACCTCTTAAATCTTAAAAAAAAAAAAAACAAAAAACATGCTTCGATCCGAACCAAGGCCCATCTTTATAAAATCATTTAAATCCTTTGAAAAAACAAAAACAAAATTTTAATGCAATAAAATGGGTAAAACAGAAAAACGGGGGCCTTGGGATTATGCGACTAAAAACAAAAATTTAAAATTCTACAATTCCAGCGATTGTAGAATTTATTAAAATATCAAATTAAAAATAAAGGACATTAAAAAAAAATAATGAAATTGAAAGGGATATGTTCAAACAATTGCAAAATGCATAAGCCATATTCGATAAATGGTTAAATAATGAATTTCATTAGAATGTTTGATCAAGCAACAATTTTAGAAACAACTACACAAACAACGCGTTTATTACAAAACGATTTAGTTCTAAGTGAGTTGTATTCAAAAAGAGTAAAGAATTGAAATTGCAGAAACGTTTTAATTATGCTTTCCATATAAATTATATGAATAAATAAATTCATAAATTTTTTTTCCATGTAATCAAAAAAAAAAAAAAACAAACTCCAAAAAAAAAAACCAAAGCAAAAAAAAAATGCAAAATTAAACAGGACAACAAACATGGTGGAAAAATGTAGATTCCATAAATATGTTGACCCATCAATTTAAGGAAATGCGACCAGAAAAGATTAAAATGCCAAAAAACCAAACCACTTCCGAAGCCCATGAAAAAAATCATTTATAAGGAGAAAACTGCTAAATTAAAAAATGGCCCAAAAACGATTTAAGGACTTCAAATAAATTTGTTACACTTTTTCCATTCTTCCCTCTTCCATTTAAATGATTAATCCGATGCAATTACCAATTCCAGTTCTTTAATTTATATTAAAAACTTATCACGATTTAAATCAATTGTTACAGCAACAAATATACTCCATTAATAATAAAGGAATGAATCCTTGACAAATAATATCAAATAAATTAACCGACTACTTATCCGAGCAACGTCTTATTGAAAATGATAAAAAAATTTGTATTTTCTCCTCCTTTTATACTTTTTAGCGTTATATTTAACGAGTATTCTTAGAGATGGTATCAAATAATAGTAACAGAAATGCCAGGGACGTTAGTTACTGTTGCCTCTGTAATAAGGTAAAAAGGGCATTGCCATTTGGCAATGCCATTGATTCTTATATATTATAAATCTGTGAAAATATTTTCATACATTTCCATACGATTGTCCTTCTAAAATTTTTTGATATTATTGATATATAACTCTGGAGGTTTATGATTCATATATAAATCGTGAGCAATATTCTTTAATGGTAATTTATACAATGCTGGATACCCAGAGTCTTTACTTAACTAACTTCTTAGAAGTTTTTAGCAAGCCATTGGCATTTCATGAACATGGGAGTAACGTTTATACTTAAATCTATGATAAATTTAAATGTACAAATCCCGCCTAGAAACCGTACGATAGAAGTCTCTATTAAACATTCAATATTCATTTCTCTTGATTTGAATGGACCTTTATAAGAGAATTTCTAAATAAAATTTTGATGAATCTAGTGCAAAATTCAAACACCATCAGTTCAATTTCTTTCTTATACACTTTCTCATGTATTTGGCTTATTTGGTTTTACCAAAAACGTATTTGTTCTTGATAATCCAGGCTAGAATTAATAAATTTAAAAAAAAAATATGGCCCGCCATTTTCTTGTTAAAGGAATTCTTTTAAGTTTTACTTGTATATGAATGATTTCAGCAAACAGTATTATTTTGGGATCTTAAAAGAATCAAAGAATCTTTAGAAATTTCGAAAAATAATGAGAAATTTTCGTATTGTTTTTTTTTTTCTTGATTTCTTCTTTTTAGATTTTCTTATAAATAAGATTTTGCTGCCAAAGCTCATTACATTTTTTTCAAGTACTCATTTATGGAAAAATTGAAAAATTGAAAAATTGATATAATGAAAAATTACAAAATTGCAAATTTACAAAATACCACTTAAAATTTCATTTTGAATTTTTTTTTCATTTTTGTCTTTTATTTATTTCTAATATTTTTTTTTTAACAATTGTTGAATCATTGTACCATTTTTATTCCCTTATGACAAAAATGAAATACTTGATTTTATTGTTATTGTTTCAATTGTTTATATAAAATTTAAATGCATTAAATGAAAATCGAATTTATATGATATTTAATGAAAATTTTGCAAATAAATATTCCATTCTAATTGTTTACTTATTTATTTGTTTATTTATATTTATTTTGTAATTGATTCTATTTAACTTTATAGGGCAATTTTTTGTTTTTTAAATGAATAATTGAATTTTGAAAATATGTTTAAGTAAATTTTTCATTTTTATAAAATCATATAAAATCAAGTATTTTAAATTCATCATTGAATTTACTTCAATTAACAAGAAAGTTGTACTTTTTTTTTCGATTAAGGGCCATAAAATGAATCGATTTATTATAAATTGCATCTAAAAATATTTCTATTAAAAAATTAAGGCCTTATATGGTATAGATGATCCGTTACAAAAATTGGAAAACAAAATTTTTGTAAATCTCTTTTTTTTTTTTTAATTGTTCATCATTCGTTCCTTATTTTTGCTTTAATTTTTAATGCTGGAATTATAATGAAATTACAAGAAAGGAAAAATCTCAATTGAAAATTTAAATCAAAGTTAAACGGTCCAAAAAATTTATCTCATTTATCTTAAAGAAAATTTTTAATAATTTTTATCAAAATATTGTTCAAATTAATAATAATAATAAAATGCCATAAAATAGTAGTAGAAAAAAAATAAGAAGAAGAAGAATAATAAGAAGAAGTATAAGAAGAAGAAGTGTATATGGCGTTTGGTAATTTGTTTTTAACAAATCTAATGATATCTATATTAAGAAAATTGGTCAAGTAAACAGAATCATCATTAATTATGATCATTTTTTTTTGTTTTTGTTTAACTTTTTCAAATTCATTTTGTTTTTATTATTATTATTATTATTATTATATGCTTCTTTGAATGCAATTATTTTAAAATGTTTTTTTTATAAAGATATAACAACAACAAGAACAAAAAAAAATATATTAAATGCTTAAATAAAACTTTCCTTCCTTTATTTTCCATAACTTTCTCAATTTTTACACTCTGCAAATTATTCAAAAGATTTTATACACTTGACCAAGCATACTATTTAACTGTTAAATTGTAATGAAACAACAATAATAACAACAATAATAAAACAAACTAACAAATAATAAAATTTTAATGTGAAAGAAAAAAAATTGATGTATTTTTATAAAAAAAAAAAAAATTTTTTTTTGGTTTTGGTTTTGTTTTAAATTTTCCATATTTATTTTTATTGATGAAATCAATTTTTACAAATTTTATATATTTATGCATTTTTCTTTTTTCATTTTAAAACTCTTTTTTTTCTATTCATAAACATTTGAAAAATTTGCTGCATTCAAAACAACGATTGTCCTTGAAATTAAAATAAAAATTATGATTCACTTTAGTGTTCAACAATTTAATTAATAAATCGATAAAATCTGGTTAAGTTTATTATATCAACAAATAGACAGACAGCATTTAGGGTATTATCCAAAAAATTTTTAGATGATTAATTTTTTTTTTTTTTAGATGATGATTTTGAAAAAAATGCGCATTTTTGTTAAGCTTTATAGATTCTTAGAATATTGTGACTCTTCTAAATAAGTCAGACATAGATTATTGAATTATGAATTCTTTATTGATTTCTGTAAACATTTGGTCTTCAAAATATGACAAAAGTTTTGAATTCAAAATGATTTTATTTATTATCTCAATTATTGAAATGACTCAAAGAAATTCAAAAACTTAAAATTGTTCGTGCATAATGCCTTTAATTAATTATTTTATTTGATGAATTTGCTGGTAAAACCAACTACATAAAAATCACTTAACGTTTAAGGTGATTCAACAAAAGGCAGAAAGACAGAAAGACAGAAAGACAAAAAGCAAGAACAAAAATCCTTGACTTTTTTACATAATAAAATTCTTTCAATGTTTGATAAGATTTAAATTAATGATGATGATGATGATGATGATGATGATGATAATTGTTGTATGTGTCATATTTCTAATCATTAATGATGATGCTATTTAATTAATTCGCTTAAAATTCTTAATACTTAACATTTCTATTTATTATTATTATTTCTCTTGATGGTTTCTTAAAATCTAAAATCAAATGACATTGACATGTTACGATTATTATTGCTATTGCTATTTTCTATTATTTTTTTGCATGTATTTTTGTAAGTGCAATCTCAATTTTTAGCTTTTTAGCCATTGTTCGAAAATTTACTTCGGCGATTTGAGGGTTAACAACTAACTGTAATTAACGTAATTAATTTAATGTAATGTAAATGTAAATTAAACTAAATGTAAATTAATGTAAATATTATAATCAATGTAATATGAATGTAAATGTAATGTAAAACTGTAATGTAAATGTAAATTAATGTATAATGTAATTAAATGTAAATGTAATGTAAATGTAAATGTAAATGTAAATGTAAATGTAAATGTAAATGTAAATGTAAATGTAAATGTAATGTAAATGTAAATGTAAATGTAAATGTAAATGTAAATGTAAATGTAAATGTAAATGTAAATGTAAATGTAAATGTAAATGTAAATGTAAATGTAAATGTAAATGTAAACGTAAATGTAAATGTAATGTAAATGTAATTGTAAATGTAAATATAAATGTAAATATAAATGTAATTGTAAATCTAAATGTAAATATAAATGTAACTGTAAATGTAACTGTAATTTGCAATACATAAAATGTATATTTATATATAATACCTTGGCGTATAATTTTCCGATCTTCATTCTTACTCCTCAATGTCTTTGGTTGATTTGTTAGGATTTGTCTTTACTCATAAAATCTTTATATTTCTACCTTCAATTCAATATTTCTTTTTGCTTGGAACTGTTTTTTGAATGAAATGTTAAGTAAAATTTATAGATTGCATAATCTAAAGTGTAATTCATTCAGTTTGTGAAGCGTGACTTAAAGTTTCATGAAATAACCCGTTTTCTTTTCGCATGACTACACTTAATTGGTCTAGAATTATAATGCTGTCCTTCCCTAAATAAAAACGATTAAAAAAACGGGCCAATTTTATAATCTTAAGATTTATTGTCACATCGTATAATTTTCACTCCGTACTAGATGACAATTGTCTTAATCCATGTACACAATAATTAATGTAGTTTCCATTTATTAGATTTAAATGTAACGACGCATATTTGGACAAGACCAAATGGCTTTAAAAAAAAATGGGCGCTTCGCTATTTTTGATTCAATTTTGGACTATTTTTGATCTTATCATTGATTTTTCAATAATAAATGATTTCATTATTTTAAGGCAATATCTGCCCATAATATTGAATAATTTACATTGTGACTTCAACAGGTAAAAAATAATTCTAAATTGTCATGCCAATGACTTTTCAAATTTAAGTGTCAAATTTAAGTTGATTAACAATACTCCTTTTTCTTCTTATTCTTTCTACTTAAACTTCCAACCATCGATGAAATTTTGCATCATTCGGAGCGGCCTAAACGAAATACATTTCTAGATCTTAATAAAGTTGGGCAAATAAAATGTTAGGATAACATAGAATTTAGGTTATTTGTTGGTTGAAAGTTTGTCAGAAAATTGTAAATGCCAAGACTTTTGTGACTTTTATATTTTCGATATTTATTGTTGTAATGTTTTAATAATAACGCTTCCTTTTCCCTCCATTGTAATAAATGTGTATTTTATTTGATCATACTCGATATCTTTCTATCACTCTCTATATATATTCTCTCTCTATCAGTCTCTATCTGTATCTGTCTGTTTGTTATTATCAGCCACATATTAACAATCATTTCCACGTTTCAATAAATGTTTTGTATTATGTTGCCGTATCAAATGGTTTTGCAGTGATATAAAATATGAGAGATTAAATGTGTTGAATAGATGAACAACAATTGATGCAAAATGATTGGGACGTGTGCGCTGTGCATGAATTGAATGGATTCATACATTTTTAAATATTTCAATAAATTATAATCCATATAACACGTAGAAAAATATACAAACATACAAACGTACAAATAAATAGTGATGTATTTATTTATGAATTAATTTGAAAAATAGTTGATTGGTTCTTCTGTTTTTTTATTTTTTTTTTTTTGCAACTAACAACAATAACAACAATAACATGAAGAAAATTAAATGTTAGTAATAGCGAATTATCTGTTTTTTTTTACAATTCTTTATTCTGTTTTAATTTTTGTTCTTTTTTTTTTCTTGTTATTCAGTACAAACTTTACCGTCTGCCTCACTCTACAACTTTTAATATTTTGAAGTTTTTTTTCTTGGTTTTTGGTTTGTTTTGTCCAATATCAGTTGTGATATGGAATGTGTAAATTTGTGACAATGTTTGCAATATTAAGAATTGTTTGACAATTTTTATTATAACGATTCACTTGCAATTGCTTTCTAATTTGACTTAAATCTATCCGCCCATTCATCCATTTATCTGGCTGCCAATCTGACCATCTGTCCGTCTATACTAATGTACGCTTGTCCATCTGTCCGCCGGTCTGGGGGGGCGACCAATCCCGAGAAGCACCTGCTCAATTGGGAGTGGCTCATGAGATGGTTTCTGATCCATATCCATCAGGGGGCATTAATGAGTTCACAAGATCGGATCCAAAGATTTAATTTGGTACCACGGGATCACCAGTTTTAATATGCCCATTGTGGTGATATTGAGGTTGGCTTCATGGGGGCTGTGGTGCCCACATCGCGGGCGTTGCTCGTTCAAACATATATATGCTTGTCGTACAGGGTCCCATTTCCCGAATTAAATGGGTAGCTGGGTAGGCTTTTTGGGCTAATTTAAGCTATTCCCAGGAGTAATAAGAAGGTTCCGAATATAGATATCAAAGATTAAGCCATGTATATAAGGTGCAATGCAGGCTTTAAATTGTAAGCTAGTCGTGACGGTAGCATGCACAATGCGTGACATAACTACCAACGCTAGCGCTCATTATGTACGTTTGTGTACCATGCATTTGAGCCTTCACGGCAAGTATGCATATAAAACACTCACCGCAATGTCCGCCTATCTATCTGTCCGCCTGACCATCTATCTGTCTATCCGCCTGTCCATCTTTCCGCCTAACTATCTGTCCGCTATCCATTGTCCCTCAGTCCATCTATCTGTCTATCTGCCTGTCTGCCTGTCGGTCTATTCGCCTTTCCATCTGCCTACCTGTCCATCTGACCGCCTAAGATGGTCTAAGATATTTTTAAGTCTCAACAATCATAATCTTTTCACTTTTCTGGCAATTTTTTTTCGGTTCAGTTCTGTTTTTTTGTTTTTATTTTTTTTTTTGTAATTCTTTTTTCTTGACTTTTGCGAAAATTTGCAATTTTAATAGAAAGACTTGTTTTTCGTCGTTCTTGGTATTTAATCATTTTTAATTTAAGGTTAGTTAAATTATTGTTGTTATTGTTGTACTTCTAATGCTATACCATTTTATATAATTACTAATAAACGTAGCATTTGATTTTGTCCGTCCATCATTTATTATTTGTTATATAGATTTTATTTTGTTTTTGTTATTTTTCCGTTTCTCAAAGTTTTCTTCATTTTTTTTTTCTTGTTTTTTGAATCGTTAGGCTTGATTGATTTTCAACGACCATTACTTCATTAGGGCCAACATTTCGAATAAGAACATCAACAATAGCAATAACAATAACAATAACAACAAGACATTATGATTATAATGAAAAGTACGATAATTAACTGACGATACGCCCAATTCTAACGTACCAGAAAATTAACAATTAACAAAAGTTTGTCTGAAAAATATATTTCGAAATATCTATTAATGCTTAATTATGAATTATTTTGCTATACCATTCAATCCATCTATTGATTTTAGTTTTGATTAATCGATTAAATGGCATTTTATTTATTTGAATTTTCATCAACATTTCAATTGAATTGAAAACGTACATTTTTTATCAAATTGAAAATGGAATCAATCGAAATGGAACAAGCCATTTAATTGGATGAGTAATTTTCTTCAAATTTGATTTAATAAAATTTCGAAAGAGAAGTTAAAAGCAATAAGTAAAATCTTGTAATTCTGAAGGGATTTGAAAAATTTCATTCAATTTTATTTGTACAAAAAAAATTTATAAAAATATAATTTTTCTCATTTTTAATTTATACAAATCGTTAAACCAAATTGCATTATTTTTTTCATAAATTGTAAGAAATTAATAGAAAAAGCATACGGCTATAGAAAATTCGATGCATACAATTTAAACGATTTTGTTAATTTTTTTTCAAATAATATTAAAAATTTAAGAAGCGCAATTTTTGTATTTTGCCATTCTGAACCTTTTGTGACCAGTTTTGACCTTTAATTTGTATTTTGTATTTAATTTTTTATAGTTTACTCAATCATTTTCATTTCCTCTTTGCATTATTCTTGTTGAATTAATATCTCATATCACAAAATGTATTATTAAAATATTAATAAATATTCAATTTAGAAATACAATTGGCATATTTTTTTCCACTATTATTATTATTCACAAAAATTTGGACATAACCAAAAAAAAAAAAAAAAAAAAAAGAAAAGAAAAAAATTATTTTTTTTCAAATAATAATGATAATAAGCTAATAAAAATTATAATGTAACAATGAAAGAAAATTTATATTATTGTTATTTAATGATAATAATTAGTAATAGTAAAGAAAAGTGCCATAATTTAGTACAAAGCGAAGAAATGAGCAGAAAAAATTTTAAAAGATTTTTTTTAATAACAGCAAAAATAAAAAAAAAGTGAAGAAATGGTTTAGCTGATCGAAATGTGCACTTAAATGCTTCGCATCATCTCGACTAAAAAGTCGGGATGGTATAAGAATTGTAATCAATCGAAATCAATTGAAAGTTTCTTTATATGGAAGAAGTTTCAAAAAATACAGCATTCTGAACAGAGTTCAGATTGTTGTAGAACTGCTGACTTTGTGCCCATTTCCATTAAAATATCTTACAAAATTTTATATATATTTTCTGACATCAAACATTAAATGGGCCATTAAAAGGGTCTTATACAAGAAATGTTCATAAAAATTCTAACTTTCTAGGAAATACATAGAAATTTACATCCATAAACAGCAGGCAGATGTATAAATGGACAATCCTACTTAAATGGCTTGGAAAAGTGATTCTAAATTAAAGGTTATAGGACTAAATGGATCCATCTTAAGGCCATTTTGCAAGTTATATATATTAGCATATATTTCGAATACCTTAAATTACAAAATGGTGTAGGGTATAAAAAATTACTTAGATTATGCAATACCAATCGTAATTACATTGTTACAAAAATATTTATATATAGATTTTAAAAATTGGGTATTGATATGTAGCACTACTGTCACTTTGATGGATTTCACTCATAAAAATACTCTTTAAAGAAAAGCAACGAACATTTCATAATGATGTACAAAATATTTTCAATTTGTAAAGAGATTCGTTACATGCGTATCTCCGTATCTAAATTGCGTTCCTTTCAGGAGGGCTGTCTCGATATTACTTAATTTGTTTTATCAATCGTTTTTCAGGTAAAACAAAACACAAAGTCCTTGAAACTTTAGAAAACTTATAGTCGAAAAATGAACAAATTTCAGTTAAGCAAATATATTTGAAACAATTCCGTAAGCTATGCCGAATTGGCCAATTTATATAAAATATTGTACTATTTACATGCCACATGCATCCACTCATGTAGGGTATCAGTAAAATAATCAAGCTTCATTCAAGCTTAATTTTCCTAATTATATGAATTGGTACATACAGATTATGTAATCACAAAAAGTATATGCCTTCATTTATTAAATTTCATTTAAAATTTTTGCAAAACTGTATCCATCTGTTACAAGAGTACCCTACACATCTAGTGCCATAGAGTACAATGAACTTTTGTATAAGGCTTTTTAAATAACGTTCAATTCCCAACTTTAGTATGGACTTGCCTTTTAACTGCCCCATTTGGCCAATGAAGTTATCTATATAGAGAGCTCTTTTTAAGTTCGTCAACGAATGACACATAAAAATGAATGTAATCGAACAATTTTTTATGATTTGCCCTTAAAAGGATATCGGAATTCGAACTGTACTCATTTCGAACATGTTATTTTAATTATTTTATATCGAATACCCCGTTTCAAATATCTGCTTTTAATTATCTCATTTCGAATACCTCGCTTCGAATATCTGCTTTCTAATATCTCATTTCGAATACCTCGCTTCGAATATCTGCTTTCTAATATCTCATTTCGAATACCTCGCTTCGAATATCTGCTTTCTAATATTTCATTTCGAATACCCCGTTTCAAATATCTGCTTTCTAATATCTCATTTCGAATACCCCGTTTCGAATATCTGCTTTCTAATATCTCATTTCGAATACCTCGCTTCGAATATCTGCTTTCTAATATTTCATTTCGAATACCCCGTTTCAAATATCTGCTTTCTAATATCTCATTTCGAATACCCCGTTTCAAATATCTGCTTTCTAATATCTCATTTCGAATACCTCGCTTCGAATATCTGCTTTCTAATATCTCATTTCGAATACCTCGCTTCGAATATCTGCTTTCTAATATCTCATTTCGAATACCTCGCTTCGAATATCTGCTTTCTAATATCTCATTTCGAATACCCCGTTTCAAATATCTGCTTTCTAATATCTCATTTCGAATACCTCGTTTCGAATATCTGCTTTCTAATATCTCATTTCGAATACCTCGCTTCGAATATCTGCTTTCTAATATTTCATTTCGAATATCTGCTTTAATTCATTTCGAATACCGTTTCAAATATCTGCTTTCTAATATTCATTTCGAATACCCCGTTTCAAATATCTGCTTTCTATATCTCATTTCGAATACCCCGTTTCAAATATCTGCTTTCTAATATCTCATTTCGAATACCTCGTTTCGAATATCTGCTTTCTAATATCTCATTTCGAATACCTCGCTTCGAATATCTGCTTTCTAATATTTCATTTCGAATACCCCGTTTCAAATATCTGCTTTCTAATATCTCATTTCGAATACCCCGTTTCAAATATCTGCTTTCTAATATCTCATTTCGAATACCCCGTTTCGAATATCTGCTTTCTAATATCTCATTTCGAATACCTCGTTCGAATATCTGCTTTCTAATATTCATTTCGAATACCCCGTTTCAAATATCGCTTTCTAATATCTCAATTCTTCTGTCAATATCTTCAATACTGTTTCGAATATCTGCTTTCTAATATCTCATATTCAATACCATCGACTTTCGAATATCTGCTTTCTAATATTCTTCAATTTCGAATATTGTTTCAATCTCATTGATATGTTCCATCTTAGCACTTATTCCGAATAACTTATTTCGAACATCTCATTTCGTATATCTAATTTCGTATATCCCATTTTTGAATATACCATTTTGAATATCTCGTTTCAAATACGCTATTTCTAACATATTATTCCGTATCATGATGAAACTAAATATTTAAAAAAAAAAGTTTCATAATTCTAAATGATTGCAATTGAAATTGTAATTTATTGTCTTAATTGTACTTTGACATTTGCAAAAATTTCAACCAAATCAGATTTTAACTGTCAAATTTTTTATCATTTTAGACAAAAGTGCTGTAGGATATTTTTTTGTTGATCTTAATTGACCAATAAACTTTTACTAAATTTTATTTTTGCTTTATTTGAATTTTAGTTTTTGTTCAAAAAAATTGCTTGCCTTAATTAAAATTTTGTTGAATTAACTTGATTACAAGATGAATTGTATTGTATTTTGTTTTTTTTTTTAGATTTTTATTTTTCCGAAACAAATGAAAAAATATACATTTTGTTTTCATTTATCAAAATGAAAGCGTAATAATAAAAAAAGAAAAGTGATATATAATAAATTTTCAAAAATAGAAACAAAAAAAATTAATAATTAATTATTTTGCTACATTGCTATTTCTATTACTATTCAAAGTTTTCCATGCACAACAACAAATCGGTTTTTTTTCTTTTTTTTTTTTTAATTTTTTTGGTTTTACATACAAAAAGTTTTCAAGTTCTGTATGAATTTGCAAAAAACCTCAATTACTTTTCTTTTGTTGTTGTTGTTATATGTTACATTTATTGCTGTTATTGTTGATGTTATTGTTGTTTGTTGTTGTTGTTGTTGTTGTATATTATTTTGTTACATGTGTAAATTTTTAGTAAACTAGGCCAACAATTGTGATTATTTTTTTGTATGTTATTGCAAGCATTGTTGCATGATGCTTCGGCTTTTAACAAAAAAAAAAAAAATAATAATCATAAAAAAGATATTCAATCAAATACATGATTAAACGGCAATTAGATGCGTAATTATTTAACAAAAAAAAAGAATTTTTTTTGACATTAAACAAAACAACAACAAAATTGAAAAAAAAAAATGAAACAACAAAAATAGCCAAAACATAAAAATGAATAAATAAAAATTTAATTGATCTGAGATCAATTTCAAGTAAAATCTAAGACTCTGATGCGTACGATGAGCTTTTTGGAGCTCTCGGAAAACTTTAAAAAAGGTATAAACAGGAAAGAAATTAAAAAAAAGGGCAAACTAAATTTTAATTAAGAATTTCCCATGTGGACAATTAATTTTTGTAAATCTTTGTAGAAATATTGAAAGGGCCAATTACTTTTTATTGGCCAAATTACAATATTTTGCCGAAAAATCGTGACGTTCACAATTTGACTTGATAATTTGAATTTTATCTCTCCATTTTCAAGGCAAACAAGGCATTTAAAAGACGGCTAATGCGGCAGCGATTACGGAGTGACAATTCTCATCAGATTCATTTAGAATTTATTCAATGGATTGAAATGGTAAATTTTTACTCTATGAACATTTTACATTAGAACTATAAAAATAAGTAAAAATTAAAGAATTCTTGGGCCATCTAATCAAAAAAAAAAAAAAAGGACATAGCTATAGAATAATGTGGAAACCTACCTTTTAGCAAGACTCTCCAAAAGTGACTTATCTCAAATATCTGCAAAATAAAAGAGAAATTTTTAACAATGTCCGTCCATGAGAAGTATAACCGTTACAAGCAATCATGGAATTGTAAATTAAATCATAACAAAATAATCGAAATTTTAATAAGCTACAATATTAGAATAGGCGTGGCAAATTTTTTTTATTGGAATCACTCGAAATTTTAAATTGAATCGCAGAATTTTTTTTTTTTTTTTTTTTTTTTTTTTTTTTAGAAAAGGAAAAATAAATTTTTATACCTTGAGCCTGCCTTGAGCCTGCCTTGAGCCTGCCAGATATGTCTTAATTGATTTAAAACTGAATGCTACTAAACAAGAATAAGATGTAAAATTTTTTGAAATATTCGTTTTGACTTTTATAAATGTTTTAGTCAAATGATTAAACTGTTAATATTTTGATGGCCTTTAACGAAATTAAAATTTTTACAAGGCAACAAAATGATTCCATCATAGGCATAGGGTAACAGGGTGAGAGAAATAGAAAGAGAGTGTGATAGAGAGCGGGAGGGAAATAAAAGTATGCTACAAGTGTCAGATTATTCATATATATATTTTTTTTTATTTTTTGGTTTTATGGTTTTTTCTCTTCAGATTCAATTACAGTAAATTATTATAATGGCAATTTGGACTCCTTCAATCTTTGCTTAGACTTTTTACCTCTCTCATATTGCCATCATCATCATTTTTCTTACTTTTCTGCTTCTTACTATTTTCAAAAATAAAAAAAAGAAATGTTACAAATAATTTGAATTGCTTTTGACTGAATAAATTTTCTTATGAAAATTTTTTTTATAAAGTTATTCGTTTATTTGCTTCAATTCCATAAATTTTCTTCCACTTCAGCGTATTGAAGTGCATTTACCAAATTATTCATTTTACATAGTCCACTCTATCTATTTTTGCTTCATCTACTTTTTCAAATTTTTTTCATCACACTAATTTTTTTCTTCTTTTTTTTTTTCTTCGTTTTTTTTTTTTTCTTTTGGCTTTCTCATTTTGCTATTTTATTTAATCTCTATAAATCTTACAATCGCTTTTGCTTCTTGTTTGTACCTATTTTTTTCTACATTCCTTTCGCTTCCTCTTACATATAAGCATATTAAAATTATATATAAATATATAAGAAAAATCTTTAGTTCATGGTCATATATCTATCGCAGCAATATCTTTCACAAAATCCAAATAAATGCTCATCACGTAGTTGACCAGTTGTTAATGTGCTGCGCTTTATGTAGCACGTACATGCCATACATTTCCATACACATACATAAATACATATTTAGAAAACAACAACAACAATCACAACAACAACAACAATCACAATAATAATAATAATAATTATTATTATTATTATTGTAGATGCCAATTATTTGGGGTAAGTGCGGTTATATGTGAAATTTCTTTATTTATGAGAACCTCACTGTTTTTTTGATGGTTCTGTTCTGTTTTTTTTTTCTCTTCTAATCTTACCATACCATACCATTTCAATACATTCTTCACTCCATTCACCATCATATGAATCAACTCTTTCCAATTAATTCTTCCCTACACTT
Source organism: Melophagus ovinus (assembly GCA_023089585.1). Taxonomy (NCBI): domain Eukaryota; kingdom Metazoa; phylum Arthropoda; class Insecta; order Diptera; family Hippoboscidae; genus Melophagus; species Melophagus ovinus. Next base: position 8,604,759 of record JAKKIB010000176.1, on the reverse strand, counting down.
CACCTTTACCACTGAACAAGCAACCACAGCGCCATTTAAAGCCCACAAGCAACCATCTCCTTACAAACTCTTCCCATCATCTTATTCTATTTCTTCTCTTATTTTACTTCATTATATTCACGTGGCTCTTTACAAATAGATGGTATAATAAGTTTGTTGAAACATTTGAAATAATTTGAAACATTGAAATTCTTCTAACCGGCTAATTTATATGGAATATTTTCGGCCAAATATGAAATTTACATTTATCAAATAAAAATTGAATAAAAAATCATACTTGAAATGTTTGCATTGAATATTATTAAATATTAATATAGTAAATAGATAAAAGACACGCCCACTTATATATATATATATATATAATAAACTATGAACAAGTCTGTTTACTTTTTCAATTAAATACTTTTAATTTCTGAACGATTTATAGAATTTTTTCAGTTCAAAATTAATGAATAAGGCATAAAATTGCCACACCCATATTCTGGCAATATGGTTCAGCAATGGTGAGTGCAATCAATTAACTATATAACTATATAACTCTCAGACAAATTTTCCTTCTTTGATTTTTGGTTTTCATATAATCAACCGATCATTATAAATAATTCAAGCCAATCGAAAAAATAACAAAAAAAAAAAAAAGAGAGAATCAATAAAAACATTACAGTCCAATGGAGTTGCCACTTAAATACCTTAAATTTTTCCTAATATTATTCAAAATGTCAAGATGTTAAAAAATTGTAAGACATAACAAAAAAAAAAAAATTTTTTTTTTTTTGAAAAGTTCTTTATCTGAGAGAAGATGATTTAAAAATTTAAACGATTTGAAAAAAAAATTTAATTACATTTATTTAGTAAAAATTAACTGTTTCGATTTTCAAAAATTTTGCTATTTTGTCTCATTATTCAAAATAATATTTCCGTAGGAGTCCAAAAATTCACATGGACAGATATTTCAAAGACAAACGGATGAATGAATGAGCTGGATGATTGAAATATCAAGCGGATGGATGAATGGACAACAAAAAAAATAAACAGGACCAGCCTTAAAAGTCATAAAAACGGATTGATCAGTTCGTTTGTTTCTTGATCTTAACTTTTATCTAACTCTAAAAAATTCTACATAAATTGATAATGCCTACTGCCAAAAGTTATTGTACAGTTTAAGAATTTTGTTTAAGCAAAAAAAAAAAAAACCAACAAAAAAAAGAGCACATTTTTCCTCTTCTTATTTTTTTATTGAAATTTCTTATTGTTGTTACTCATTTTCCCCATTTGTTAGATTTTTCGCATTTTGAGGTTTAATTTATTCATATATATATATATATATATATTTGTTTTTGTTGTTGTTGCTTCGAGTCATGCAAAGTTACGAGTATATTTCTTTTAATTATTACAAAAACAAAATTCCATTTTTTTTTTGGACATTTCTCATAGATTTATAGAATTTTTTTTTGGTTGATTTGCCGTTTTTCTTTTATTTTGCTTTTTTTCTTTCCGTTTTTTTTTTTTTTTTGTATTTAAATTCTACATTAAATTGTTTCAATCTGTCTATTGAAAATTATAAATTGAAAGCTACAACAACAACAACAACAACAACAACAACAACAACAACAACAACAACACAACATGAAACCTAAAACTATATTATGAGAAATGTTTTAGTAACAGTGTTTTTGTTGTTGTTGTTGTTTTTGTTGTTGTTCTAGTCATAAAAGTTGTCGTTTATAATAAAATGGTAATGGCTGATTGAAAAAAAATTTTACATAAAATTTAATTGAATTAAATTTTTAATAGAATAAAAAACAAAAAAAAAACAAAAAAAACAAAAAACAAAAAAAGAAATTTTCATATTTCAATTTGCATAAATTCATTATAAATTTATTTGATTATTCACAATTTTCATAAAATGTTTTTTATTTTATATTATGATTATGACTATGATTATTCACAAAAAGTCATTTCAGTTTATTTATTAGTTTTTTTTTTTTAATATTATTCAATCGATATATTTATTACAGATTGTGCAATATTTTTTCCACATTTTTTTAAAATATATTTTACCAAACGAATTATTGAATCGACTTCAATTTGGCTCATGTATCAAGGTACTAATTTGATAGTACAAAAACTTTCAATATTTTGATGAAATTGATGAAATTTTCGTTTACGATTTTGGCAAATATATTTTAACTTTAAAAGGAATTGTTTTGCATTGAATCGATTTGAATGGAATTGATCTATTTTTGTATTCAATTTTTTTTTTTTTTTTTTTTTTTTGGTATGAGAAAAGCGTTTTCCATGGTGAGAAGGGAGTATTTATAATTTCCCATGTGCTTGAGCTTTTTTTTTAAATATTATCTAGTTAAAATTTTGCTCCATAAAATTCTGTAAAGAAATTTTGGACAATAAAGTCGCAAATTTTAAAAATTACACTTAATTTTACCGTTAGTTAGTTATTTATTAAAGTTAATAAATTGAATATTTTTATTTGATGGTTTATACCCGTGCAGAGTCCATCTGTATTCTTCTTTCTCTAAATATTCTACTATTTAACATTTAAAGTTATCTAAATTTTTTACTTTCTAAATTTCTACTTTATTTGAGATTCTAAGAAATGATGGACAAAATTTGAGTTTCAAGAATCTAAAAAATAATTGTTATTATTTCAATTTAATATTCTAAGAAATAGCATCTAAGATTCACCTTCCACAATGGGTCCAATATTTTATCACATAAACGAGAAGATACTACAATTGAATATCTGACGCCCGCTTCACCTTAGACGATTTATGCTAAGCTTATTGAAATTTCCATGCATGAGTCGGTAGATGATTCAGCATAATTTTTAGGAAAATACTAAAAATTTAAGGCGTTCATTTATGAGCATTTCTCAATCTTTTTTCTATGATTTATATGAAATTTTGAATTGTTCAAATTTTAAGGATTTAGAAAGTAGTTTTTTTTTTTTTTTTTTTTTTTTATTGAAAATGTTTGCCCAATTTTAATATTCTGAAAAAATTCTATTTAAAAATTTTCTTTTAAAAAAATAGTATAAAATAAAATTAATACAAATTTTCGTAAAATTTTATATGCCCCCTTAATTTTTTATTTTTATAAAGATTCTTCTTATCGAATGTTAAAAATAGCTTACAAATAATAAACAAAATAAAATAAGTCTGTTGAAAAGTTTTCAAATATTTTATATTTTTTATTTTTTTTCATTTTATTTTTATTTCTTTATATTTATTGTTGTTGTTTTTTTTTTTTGGGATAAATTTTCGCAAGCACGTTTGTTTTTTTTTTTTATTAAATCAAAATGGATTTTTGAGAAAAGTTTTCTTTTATTGTTCGTTCGTAAAGCTTTTCAAATCCTGGCAACACTTGCCTGGCCAGGTGTATTAAATTTCTTTATTTATTTTATGTAACATTTTTATAAAATTTCTAAATAGATGTATCGATTTGTTAGACGCTTCAATTTCAATTTTCAATTTTCAATTTCGATTTCTTAAATTATAAATCAAAATTTGAAAACTATCTATCAAATTTGGTGCTCATTTTGTTACTCTTAAAAGTCTTTCGCATATCTCTAAAGAGAATCTACCGGTTATTGTAGTCAACAGTCTCTTTTTAGAATAAGTACATACCAAAAGAGTCCAAATTCGTAAGCTATTTTTGAAAAAAATCAATTTACTTTATAGTGCTGATCGAAATATGGATTTTTATAAAAATCACAAAATTTTTTTGTATTTCACAAAATTCTGATAATATTCTATGGCATGATTTTTGGAATCATTTAAATGGATCTAATCAATTTCATAAGTGGTGGTGAGTTGCCTTGAAAATTTCATGAATAAACTTGACAGAAATCTGAGTCATCTTAATGCTACTACGAAAAATGATCATAAATTTGAAAAGTTAAATTGTTTTTTTTTTTTTTTTGGAAATCGATTTTGTAAAATTGAAACTGAAATTGTTTAGCTTCCATAAATATATCGAAATGTGTGTGAAAATTATATTCGGCCGCGATTCAATTTAATGTTGTTACGCGTTTTGGGGCCATATTTGTTGTCGTTTTAAAAATGTACTTTTTTTTTTGTATTTGGTTTACTTTTGGTTTTATTTGGTTTAGTTTTTTTTTTGTTACTGTTGTTCTGTAGCTCTTTTGGTTTTTGTGTTGTTTTCGTCGCCTTCATTTTATCATAACAACATTTAATTCTTATCATACTTTTAAGCAAACAGGTATTCATGACTTTCATATGACAAATGAATGAATGAATGAATAAGGAAATGTTATTGTATGAATGAGATAGAGATAGAAGAATTAACATAAGAAGGAGAGAAGACTTTTAAGTAGACTTATAAAAGAGTTATATGAAAACAAAAGAAAGTGCAACAACAATAACAACAATAACAACAACAACACGAACAACAACAACAACAACACGAACAACAACAAGAACAAAGCCAATAACAAGAATAATAATAATAGCAATAACAATAAAATATAGTGATATGAAAACAAAAAAGCAGAGAATAAGAGAAAAAAGTATGAAACTTTGGTGAAAATTATTGTAAGAAATTTTAACATTGATTCTTCAGTCTCTTTCACCCTTTGCCAATATACACACACATACATACACACAAACACTGTATTACGTTACTAATTTAAATGCCACTTGAATCGTCATCGACATAATGAAAGTAAAACTTTTGTTTTGTTTTTTTTTTTTTTTTTGCTTTAACTTTGGCTTGGGCTTTGGTTTTGGCTTCAGCTAAAAGTTTTTCTTTTTTGGCTTTTTGCTTTGGTGTTTTCTCTCACCCCCCCCCCCCTCTCCACCTCATCTACCAAAAAATAAAATAAAAAAAAAAGAAACGAAAACGTGTTAAATATTCTGCATTTTTTTTTCTACTTTCATCTTTGTACGTATCTCTCACTCTTTCTATCTCTCTCTCTCTCACTCTCTATCTATCTCTTTCTTTCTTTTAATTACATTCTATTTTCATTTCTTTTTTGATATTGCTATCTTTTTCTTAATATGGCTATCTCTCTTCATCTCTCCCTGTCCCTCTCTCTCTCTCTTTATCTTCCCCCTGCCCTACGCTTACGTACTAAAACAAACACCCCTTTACCCTTTAGCCTTCCTGTTATGCCAAGTTAACATATTTGGTATAACTTTAAACGTCCATTTGCCTGTTGCAGTAGCAATCCATCGGTTCTACCAGAGCACCAGGAAAATGCTCCCCACTTTCCTTTTTATAAGTCAGTTGGAATCCCCATTCACTCCTCTTCTAGTATAAGATTTACGCCATTTCGTCCGCAAGTATGTTTATTAGTATGGCTTCAGCCAATGCGTTAGCAGCTTTGTTCGAGATGGTTCTATATCGATTGATAATTCTCAATGTGCATAGTCTGTACACAGAGCCCATTCTAAGCAGAAGCAGTTTATTTCTTAAACAGCTCATCCAAATACGGCAGGTGTACAGAATTCTAGAGCTGACCGCCGCCTTAGCCACTAGGGCCCTTCTTGGTGGTTTTGGCCCTACCACGTTGGGGAGTATTTATGTCTTTTTTTCGGCAAATACGAGCTCAACTTTCTTAAGCGATTTCTGCATAATTTGAACGGCTCTATCGTGTTATTCCTTCCATCTCTTGGTTGCGCTTTGCCACCACTCTCAGAGCTATTTCATAGCCAATAATATTTGCTGCTGGCGGTAATGGCAGCCGCAATAGTTTGTCATACATAATGTTCCATAGCAGCGGGTCCACGATTGATTCCTGAAGAACCCCTGCTGATACTGCATATTCCTTAGGTCTCTCGTCGGTATGGTGGAGCAGTATCCTATATTTTAGGTAGCTCATCATAATCTTAAAGTATTCGTGTACTCCCACATTTATGACGGCTGTGTATGTGCTTGTATGTGCTTGTATGTGCGCGTATCTGCATGCGTGAGTTTGCCAGCTGTTTTATTATATTATGGACATTGTTAATTAAAACATGTTCATACACGTTTAAAGTTTTACTCAAACTTTTAACAGTTATTGCTCTTCTAATGCCAGACCGTTTGCCGTTTGCCATTTGCAATTTACCGTTTGTTGTCGTCATAGTCGTCACCGTTATTATTATTGTAACATTTGTTTATTATTTTTTTGCTACTTTCGCATTTTTTTTACTTCTCTTTTTCATTTACATTTATATTTACAGTTATTTATTTATTTACTTTACTTAACTTAACTGAACTTTGTTGCATTTGTCCCATAAAATATTTATGAGCGAACGTGCTCCTGTTTTCCTTTTGCTTTTGTTTGTAGCAAATGTACATGGTATGTACGTGCCTGCGTGTGTGCGTGTGTGTGTATGCATGCTCAATATAATATTTAATATATGTAAAAGTTTCATTTTATTTTCATTATTCCAACAACTTTAATTTTATTTGCTTCTTTTTTTTTTGTTTTGTTATTTTGATTTTCCTTTTTTCATGTTTTGTTGCATTTGTTGTACATATTTTATTTCGAGCATAATAATTTTTACGTGACTAATTATGTTAATATGTATGCGTGGGCGCACATGTGCATGCATATGCATGCATACACATATCAAAATTCCAGAGAAAAGTGAAAAATATTAAGTTTGTGAGACAACAAATAATAGACAACACAAATTGTTATTATTATAATTGACATTCATTGCAAAGCGCAATTATTAATCGCATTCACTTTTTCATTTATAGAATAGCTGCTGCAATTGCCGATATCGAAACAAGAAGCAGAGAATTCATGTGAAAAATAAAACCAAAAACAGATTTACAACGCAATTATTATGTGTAATGCCATATAATGCAAAATTCATATAAAAAAAAAATGAAAGCAATATAAATAGTAACAATAATAACAATTAAAGCAACAACAAATTAATGAGCTTTGAAATTAATTTACAAAAATCAGAATAAGAATAAGAATAAGAACAAGAACAAGAACAACAAAAACAACGTCCGCAATACAAGATAATCCAGATGATTTTGAGCAGTAAAATTGAGTAAAATATGCAAAATAACTGTATTTATACTCTCATATTAATTAAGACACAGGGAGCTAATTTAACGAGAAGAGCATAAGTAAATATTTCTAAGAAACATAAAGAATTTTCGTGATATTGCAAATTACATTTCTCAACTTTAAAAGAAAAAGAAAAAAAAAAACGAAAAAGTCAAATAAAATACGCTATTTGATTTCTTTATATTGTTTACAAGTTATTTTTAAACCAAATTAATTATTCCCACTTTGAATAAAATTTTCTTGCTTTATAAGTTTTACATAATTTTATTTGCCAAGTTCTTTATATGGATTAAATCGAAACTTGTGAATGGTTAACATTTTTTTTCTTTTTCACTCAATTCTTTCTAAACTGTTCCATCAGAAACAGCTTAGTTATGCTGATTATTTACATCTGCTTCAATTATGGTTACCAGCAAAGTTTCCTCTCTTCTCTGTTCTGAACGTTTTACAAATCACTCCTGTTTACACTTTCAACGCTTTATGAATCTTAATTAACTTTTCTTGATCTATTTCCCTGTTCCTTTTTTCAAATCCACAAATTTCCAAAAAATTTGCAAATTACATTTATTTTTAGACAATTTCTCAACTTTCTTAAGAAAAAAAAAAAAAACGAAAAAGCCAAGTACAATAAATAAATAAAATACGTTATTTGATTTCTTTATATTGTTTACAAGTTATTTTTAAACCAAATTAATTACTCCCACTTTGAATAAAATTTTTTTGGTTTATAATTTTTATAAAAATTATATGTGTCAAGTTTTTTGTATGGACAAATCGAAAGTTGTGAATGGCTTTTTTTTTTCTTTTTCTTGAGTAACTTCTTTCTAAACTGTTCCATCAGAAGCACCTTAGTTATGCTGATTATTTACATCTGCTTCATTTATTTTTGCCATCGAAGTTTTCATTCTTCTCTGCTCTGAAAGTTGTTTTTAGAAGTTTCCTGCTTGCAACTGCAATCATTGCTATTACTGTCCATTCTTTTCAATTGAAACCGACCCTGAGATAGCTATTAACCGTAACACTTCTATCTGCGCATATATTTTTACGCCCTGATAAAAAAAAAAATTAAAATATGCCATTTTAAACGTGGCCAATAATTTGATAAATCGTTTGATAAGTTAATACTCAGAATACAATAATCCAATATTAAAAACCAAATTTTTAAATGAATTAATTAACCAAGTTAAGTTACCTATCGCCCTGAGAATTATTTATAAATTGACCATGAAAAACTTCCCTCTAGAAACTTTTAATTTTGTGTAAAGCCTATTCCAACATCAAATAATTTTCGATCAACTTTATTTTTTGTGGTGATTTTTACTATGAAGACATGTTTTCCTAAAGAACCAACACACTCTACAGAAAATGCAACAATCCAATATTTTAAATCCAATTTCACAATGGAACAACAATTCGCCCACAAAAAGTGGGCGAATTATTCTTAGATATTCCAAAAATAAAATAAGTCTGGTGCAAGTAATTCCCTTAATAATTAGTTTTATGATGCCCCGAAATATCCGTAAATCAAATTGCGCAGCTTTACTACTCTGGCCTCCATTTTTATTGTGGTAGCTTACTCGACTGAGTAAAGCAATACATTACAGAATGTGGTAATCCAATATTAGAAACGTTGTTCTTTAATCAAATTCTAAATAGAATCTAACAAATCAAGCATACTGCGCTCTTATTTATAGCAGAAATTCTCTCGTTATTGAATTAAACATTCGATATTTACGTCACAATAATTTTATCACGTGTTTTTTATTGACCAATCAGAATGCTTAAAAAATGTACAGTTATGCGTGAGAGTATTAAAAAAAAATTATTAAATTATTGTTGTTGTAATTGTTAGTGTATGTGGTCGGCTCTCTCATTGTATGCCAGAGAATCATTTTGCAAAATTTTATGTATAAAGAATACAAATTGAAAATGTTTTTTTCATGGATTCAATAATAATTCGATTTTTTTTTCTTGGTCAAGGTCAGTACTGATGAAATTAAGCAATTAATGGTGGATGTTGGACTTATAAACTGTAATAGTTAGTAGAGGCAGTTTCAGATAGTATGATAATTTTGAATTTCGTAATTTCCCAATTTGCAATTTCTATTCCCGGAAAATTGTCCTTAGAAACACCTTTTAAAAGTTACCTTTCATTAAGGAGTTAAATGATTTGCCTCATTGACCATCATTCCAAAAGAGGAAAAAAGAAAAAAATTATAGTTATATCATACAATTCGTGAAGAGGGAGTTTTGAAACGGTAAATGCTTTAGTATGAAAGTATGAAATGAATATAAAAATGATTGAATAGACAAAGATAGCCATGTGAATTTCTTCAGTTGTAACAACAACAATAAAAAAAAAACTTCATAAGAAATTCTTAAGAAATGCAAAGAAATTGTTATAAATTGAGAAAGAAATTGTGATTTTAGTATGAAAAAATTTGCCAAATTGAACTAAATTTGAAATATTTATTTATTTATTTTAATTTTTAACACAGATTCGCATCGTTTCATCCTCTAAAAAGCATTTAGAGTGCCTTTGATGGCCCCATGTATGAATTATATGACTATTTCTAAAAAGATTAAAGATTCATTTGAATTCTTGAGGAATCCTCCATACACAATTTGTGTTTGCTTATGCGTATAATTTTCATTAGAATTTCATTTGAAATCATTCTTCTCAATTTTCGTACACTTTTTTTCTTTTATTATTATTATTATTATTATTATTTATAATTTTATTCATTCTAATTAAAAGGCAATAGTGTATGAGATGCCAGGACAATCAGTCTGGGTATATCTGTAAACAAATTAATTTCCATTATGAGCTCAAATAAGTTATAAATAGTTGTATTATAATAAAAAAAAAAAAAAAAAAAGAAAAACTATCAAGGAAGGTGGAACAACAAAACATGTAAATTGTTCAAGGAACAATGCCAAAGTCATCATCATCATCATCATCATCATCATCATCAACATATTTTTTTATATATTCTTTTTGCTTAGTGTTGTTGTTGTTGTTGTTTATTATTATTATTATTATTATTTTTTGCTTTCTTATATAGATCAAATCCATTTGGAGAAAATTATACTTCTGATAGAATTGTACAAATATATTAAATATATTTCCGTAGGGTTGCGTCCTACAAGAATTTTAACTTACAAATAAAATAAAATAAATTTCATAAGTCAAATAAGTAATAAATTAATTTTAATTAAGTAAGTAAAAAGCGAAATTAAAAGTAAAAAAAGTCAAGGAAATTTTGTATGGTCAATGAATTATTATGAAACAAAGAAGAAGAATATTCATTTATTAATAAAAGGCAAATGTTTTCCAATGAACTTTTGAAATTTTATAATTTTCTTCTAAACGCCTATAAATTTTCAATAGAATTATTTAGTTAAAAATGAAAATAGAAATATTTTGTAAATGAATCAATTAATTCACATTAAAATTGTAAATTAAATTTTAATGAAATTTTCATTTGTTTTTGTTCGAAAAAAAATTTTTGTTACAAAAAAAATAAAATAAAAATATGAAACAAAAAAAAAAAAGAAAAACAAAAAAAGTAGAAACAAATCAAAAAGTCAGAAATATTTATTTATTCGATGTATATTGAAGTTATTCTCAACTGAAAATTTGACAAAATTAATTAGATCGATAAGTGTATGCAATTCTGTTCCATCAAGCTATCTGAAAATTTTTTTGAAGAATTTTTTTTTTTTTTTCAGGGAAAATTTTTCAATTCTAACAAATTGAGCCATTATGAAACTTTAGACCTTAAAATCATTGGACTAAAGCCATCTAAAGGCATCAATTACTGATTAAAGTATCTTAAGTAAGTTTGTGTATGTGTGTGTGTGTGTGTGTATGAGAGGCAAAAGTTTCGATTTTTGTTTTTTCTTTATTTATGATGGAAATTTATGCCAAGCCTCAAGACTTTAAAGAGTTTTCAATTATTTCATTGCCTGAAATTGTTCATTAATATTTTAATTAATAAAATTTTATTTTAGTTATGGCCACATAAAGAATTTATATTTGTGTCTTTGTACGAGAAGTTAAGCCGTTTTTTTTTTCTGTCATTTTTTTTCTCCTTTTTTTTTTTCATTTCATTTCATTTCGTTTTCTTACGTGACATCTTCTGTCACATGATGTCACGAAATGATTTTCACTTTTATGACTTTTTTTTTTTTACACCAAAAGAATTCATATAAATATTTTCTTTTTTACACATTTACACTTACATTTACATTTACATATACAAATACAAATTTATATAAATTATGCAAAACGACAAAAAAAAATTTTTAGTTGTGTTTATGTTTGTATTTGTGTGTGATTTATATTTATTGTACATTAAAATTTTATATGATTCTACTTCTTATTGTTGTTGTTGTTATTATTATTATTATTATATTATTATTATTATTTACCCAGCAACAAAGAAAAAAAACTGAGAAAAAAAAAAGGAAAAAACCCGGAAACTTTTTTATTTCGCTATGTAAATAATAAATTTCTTTTATAGAAACATAAGAATGTTGTTCCTTTCACTTTTCTTCATTTTATTTTATTTTATTTTATTTTATTTTATTTTACTTTATTTTATTTTCCTGTATAACCTGCATCAGCAGTATAATTTTTTATAGATTTTTGATGTGAACTCGATATGACTGAGGTTTTTAGAAGCGTAACGATACTAAAAACATTTTTTAAATTGTTATAAAACGGCTTATTCTTTAAAGGATAAATGGCCCATGTTAATTATCCATAAATTTGTATAATCATTTTATCAAGAAAGTTTTAATTTTATTAAAATTTATTTAGAATAGAAAATTTCCTTTTTTTTTATGCCTTAATTTTTTTTTTTTGTTTTTCAATTTTGTTTTCAATTTTCTTGAATTCAACATTTTTGAAATCTGAAAATTTCATGTATATTGAGTCCATTGAAACCATTGAACTGCTTATCATTCAATTGCATCGAATTTGAATTTTTTTTTTTTTTTTGTTGATTTTTTTTTCAAATTTCTTTAACAATCAAATGATCATAATTAATTTTATGTAGGGCATTCAATTGTGTTTGCTATAACCGTCTAGAATATTATTACAAAATATATCTTCTATTTCTATAATGCATATATAAATATAACGTGTCACAAACAAAATTTATATGAACGCATGAGCGCCTGAATACATCACCAAATCGTACAAGGAAAAAAAAAACAAAAAAACAAAAAACAAAAAAACAAAAAAACAAAAAAAAAAAATCATAAATAATTTTTCTATACTTATCTATGTGTATGCATGTATGTATGTATGTATGTATGTATGTATGTATATGGGAACATGTTCATGCATGTACATAAAATATATCTAAGAATAAACTTGAATAAACTTGAATAAACTGATTGTATGAATATTTTCCATAGTTATAATTAAATTAACTTATAACGCGTTATCATTTTTCATTTAGTTGTAAAACAAACACAAGAATCTCGTGTAAAAATGTCATAAACTTTTATGAATAATTGAATGTAACAAACATTTTTACACTTTAATTTTTTTCTTCCTTTTTGAATATTATTAATTTTATTGCCATTATAATTATTTCCATTACTTTTATTTTTTTTTTAATACAACAATTGAAATTTACCCTAAAAAAAAAAAAAATAGAAAAAAAAAAGGAAAAAAAAAAAGATCTATTTTCTATTTGTTGTTGAAAATATTATTGTTCATTGGGGCCAGCGTTTTGAAAATATCATCATATTTTCGTATATAATTTTTCATGTAATTGAAATTTTAAAAAATTATATATAAATAAAAATAAAAATAAAAATAAAAATATAAAAAAAAAATTAAAAAAAAAAATTTATTCGTTAAATTTTAAATATTTGAAAAGTTTATGTAAAAAAGATTTTGATCATTTTAAAGGAAAATTGTTTCACTCCATAACTCGATGGCTTCGATTTCTTCGATAGCTCATCACTTTACACTGAAAATTTATACCTTTTGATTGTGAATTTTTTTTTTTTTTGTATTTAAAAAATAATTTTTTTTTTTTTTTTTTTGATACAAATTGCAAATTGAAGTTGACATGCAGAGCTTTAGGTATCATGTCAAATGGCCGTTATCGAATAACAAAGTTTATTATGAGAAATGTGAGAGTTGTTACATCGAAATATCATTAAAATACATGAAACTTTTATGGGAGCATTCTTTGGAAGCGTTAATAAAAGAACTTTTGTTTGCGTGTATGTGTGGTGTGTGTGTGTGTGTGTGTGTATTTTTTTAAACTTTAAAAATATTTTATTATTAACAATTTGATGGTAAAATTTTTTGTGCAGTCATTTGCCTTTCCAATATTTCAAATATTTTCAATTTTTTACTTTTCTTATTTCTGATTTTATTTTTTGCTCTCTCTCTCTCTCTCTCTCTCTCTTCATATATTACACTACTTGAGATACAAATTCGTATAAATTTCGTGCACATTTAAAGTTAAAAGTTTCTTTGTGATAAATAGATTTTCTTTTCAACATTTGTCTTTTTTTTTTTTTTTTTTTTTTTGAGAAATTGAATGCAGGAATTTTTTTTGAGTTAGTTTGATGAAATTTGTTTGATATTGAATAAGCCTTGTGCCAAAAGGGCGAACTGAAATCTCAAACTGTTTCTTAAGCCCTACCCATATAATAATTTTTTTTTTTTTGATTTAAAAGTGAGCCCTTGATAAGAAAAATAAACTTTTGAAATTTTTTTTTGAGTCATTTCGCGTTTTGGAATTTTCTTGAGTTCCTCTTTTTTTTTTTTTTTAGCATATTTAAAAGTCAGCTTTTATTCAAAATAATAAATTTTGACTAGAAGGAATTCATGATTCATTTCTGTGATTTTCATTTTCATTTTTTTATTTTCATTTTCATTTTCATTTACTTGCAAATTTGAAATGTGCCTAAAAATGTACGGTACTGAAAAAGTTGTCTCCGATCCAATTCAAAATCTCATTATTTGTTACTGCTATAGTTTTTATATTATATTGCTACTGCTGCTGCTGCTGCTGCTGCTGCTGTTGTGTTTGTTGTTATTGTTGTTGTTTAGTTATTCATCTTCTTACTTGCAGTTTTTAATTTTTTTTTTTTGTTTACTTGCTTCATGTAACTTTACTGATATAAAGTTTCTTATAATGCAGAATATTACTAAGACGTACATATATATAAATATATATATATATATATATATATATATATAAATATATATAAATATATGGAATATAAAAAGGAAAACGTCATGTAACCAAAATCCCAGTTGAATTTTATCTTACGCTACACTTAATTCAAATGATTATAATGCCACATACAGGCCCAATTGGAATTTAAGTAACATAGAGAGAGAGAGAGAGAAAGAGAGAGAAAGAGAGAGAGATTGAAAGAAGAAGTTAGAATAAGGCGAGTGAATGATAGTAACCAAAAGAAAAAAAAAATGCAAAAAAATTAGAAAAGAAGTTAGTTATGCCTTAGAAATAGATCGTACATTTTAACACATGTAAACACACACACACACACACACACACATACATACATATATACAGACAAGCAGAGACACCCAGGTATATACACATATAAGATATGAACTAAAAAAAAAACTACATAAATATAAATTTGTGGGCTGCTTAAATTTAAGTTAACTTCTTCTTCTTTTCTTTTCTTCTCGTCATTTTTCACAATTTTTCGCTTCTCTTTTTTTTTTTTTTTCTTTTATGTTCACTTCAATTGTGTTAATGTAAAATTATTACGTCCTTAGAATATCTATGCATGCTGAACGCCTACGCTTATGTAGCATACGAATGCGTATGAGTGTTATTGTATGCGTATGAGTGTTATTGTATGCGTATGAGTGTTATCTATAAATGTTAATGCGTAATGTATTTTCTATATAAGAATTTTACTTTTATCTAAAAGAAAGAGTAAAAAAAATATAGAAAGAGTAAAAAAAAGGGGGTGAGGCAAAAAAGCAAAGAAAGGAAAATTTTCGCCTTATTTTTGTTTTTTATCTGAAGCTATTAATGGTAAACAAGTGAGAAGGATATATTGGATTGAGGCTAAACCATCGATATATAGAAGTGAGATACTCTTAGCTTACTTTGGAATATGGGCGTATCCTTCAATCGATCTAGCCCATTTTCAAGACCCTTTCAATATACATAAATTATGAATGTTTCCATTAAATTTGAAATAATTATCTCTGTTATGGCGTTCAGGAGAAGAACATGGACAAAGGGACAAATGGACAAACGGGCAGACTGATACACATGTCTATATCAATTTAGAATTTAATGCTGATCAAGATTATATATATCTATATATTTTAAAGTCTATGGCGTTTCCTTTTTAAGCGTTACAAACATAATGACAAAATGAGCATACCATCAACATTTGAGTAATGGATATAAATATAAATAAATAAATAAGTAAAGGTAAAAATAAAAAAAAATCGCATAATAGTAATAACGAAATATAATAATAATAAAAATTGTTCGATTGTAGATATCTATTGGACCCATTTATTTAAATATTTTATGCTTCCTTAATAATTGTGATAATAAAATTTGCTTGTTTGTGCCCATTTGTCCCATAATGCCATTTGTCTAATAACTAATTTAGCAAAATTATAAAGAAAATTTTAAATGGGCTTGAAAAAAAAAATTTTACAAGCAATTTTATATGAGGCATATCCTTTAAAAGGATATGGCTCATATTCAATATAAATATGACAGTCAAAAAAATTTTCTAATGTTTCAAACAAATATAAAATTGTTATATCAATTTTTAAAAATAGATTATTAGATGAATAAAAAGACAGACATAAAGACAGCAAAATTATTTTATGTGTTTAAATAATGTCACGATGTTACATTCAGTTGAGATTGTGATGACTACAAAAGAATTCTTATTTTCTTTCAAAAATTTTATCATAACGCACAATTTATATTTAAATCGAAAGAAAAATGCGAAAATTTTTTATCCCCCCCAGCAACCTCACACCACCTTTTTTCCAATGTAAATGCATACAAATAAATACAAATTGGTAAATGTAACAAAGCAATATTATGCTGAATAAGGATTCATTTTATTTTAGATAAAATACAAAATGACAATAGAAATGTGAAAAAAATATGAAATATGAAAAATGAGAGATCTAGATTATTTTTGACAATGCTTTTCTTTTTCTTTGTGTTCTTCTTTTTTTTTTTTTTTTTTTTTACTTTTCTTTCTTTGTATATTCTTGCAATATTTTTTTTTTAGCCACCACCATTTAAAATTTGTTATATTCAATTGATTAAATCATTTGTGCAAAATATAAAATGACAAATTTAAAAATTTCGATTTTGAATTTTGAAATTTAAAATTTTTTTAGCCCGATATTTCTGTTTCTTCAGTAAGTTCAGTGAGTACTTTTCAATTTGCCAAAAAGTAAGAAAACACAAACAATACAGACAAGTCATAGAAATTTAATAGAATTTTGAAAAATTTTTATTATCAAAAATAAATGTAAATACTTTCACTTTTATTTTTATAATTATCCATGATCTTTTTTAAAATTGTTCTTTTCACTACTTTTTTTTCTGATTATTCAATTTTCGATCTTCATCAAAATATCATTCATGTCTTATCATCATTTTATTAGATTTTTTTAAAATTTTTATTTCTTTCTTATTTTGGCATCTTCAAATAAAATGCGGTGCTGAACAAACCCCCCCCCCCCCCCCCCCCCCCCAACAACTCGCCACCCAAAAAAAAGCGAAAACTTAAATTTGCCTTGAAAAATGTAAAAAAAAAATTTTAGTAAATCGATGCTGTTTATTGTATTCATCCTAAAACCGGGTTGCTTTGCTTATACTTTTTTCAAAAAAGTCTAAATTTTGAGTCCTTTGATATTTTTCTTCTTTTTTTTGATCATATTTTTTTTTTGTTTTTTTTGTTTATTTGCTTCATCATTTTTAAGAGCACGCCCACAATAAATTTTTAATTGTGACTCATATTTTGTCTATTGTTTTTGTTGTTGTTTTTTTTTTTATTATAAAATTTTAATTCTTAATCGATTACGCTTTCTTTGAGTTACTTTGGCCATTTCATTCTTCTGGTTCCGGTGCTGCTGTTAATTCTAATGAAATTTCATTGCGTTGATTTTTTGTTTTCTTTATTTGTTTTTTTCTTTTTTTGGTTTTATTTTTTTATAGATTCCATTGAAGGCATTCGGACAACACACACACACACACACACACACACACACACACACACACACACACACACACACACACACACACACCACACACACACACACACACAACACACTTTTAATGTTCATTTTACAATTTTTATTTTATTTATATATATAATTTCTTGTCCAATTGTTGTTGTTGTTGTTGTTGTTGTTGTTGTTGTTGTTGTTGTTGCTGCTGCTGCTGGTGCCTTCATGCGCCTCAGTCTCATGACATTTGAGTTTACTTTATTTTGGCGGTTTAACAGAAGAATGAACGACAAAAATAACTGAATAAGTAAATGTACTTAATGTATATGCCTGTGTATAAATGTATGTGTGTTTGTGTGTATGTGTATGCATATTTATGCGGTTTATTTTCGCTTAGAGCGCTTTGCTTGAACATTTAGATTAGCAAAGAAAAATGCAAATAAACAACAAAAAAAACCAATAAAAAAAATTGTGTTCGATAGAGTGAAAAAGAGCAAGAGCGAAAGAGAGAGTGAGAAAGTGAGTGAGATAATGTGAGTGTGTTGGGTATTGGATGCAAAAGCGAGTAGATGAAACACAATCAGAATAAAATGTAATGACAGGAAATTGAATTTTTTTGTTCGTGCGTGCGTGTGTTTGTGCGTGTGTGTGTGCGTTTGTATATATATGCCTGCGCATATATGCCTGCACGTATGTTATATATTTTGTAATGCAAAGTTTAACAACAATTAGTTTGTGTATAAATGTTGTTGATTTGTGTTTCTGTGAGAATTTTACAAAATGCGAATGCGAATGCGAATGCGAATGCGAGTGCGACTGCAGAAAAACTTTTAAATACTTTTTAAATAGTGTGCATTAGTTATCTATCTTTATCTCTTTGTCTCTCTCTCTCTCTCCCTCTCTCTCTCTTTCTCTCTTTTGCTTTTTCTCTTTCTTTTTCACACTCTCAAAGATTTCCCTGTTTTTTGTTTTTTTTTTCTATGTTTTTTTTTTGCTTTTTTGCTTTTTTACTGTTTGTTTATCTATTCTTTCTATATCTATCTCTTTCGAACCTCTTATTATTTATAATATAATTTTTGGTGCAACTTTTTCACAAGTAATGTTTTAATGGGCAAAGAAGTAGAAAAAGACAGAGAAAAATAGAGAAAGAGAGAGAGAGGAGAGAGAGAGAGAAGAGAGAGAGAGATAAAGAGAGAGAGAGAGAGAGAGATAAAGGAAATTGTGAAAATTTGTTTGAAAATGGCGGCATCTTATAAATGAACATTAAATTAAAAGGTAATTGCATGTTACGATATAACAGTTATACCAACAGCAACAACAACAATAATACCAACAACAACAACAATAACGATAATAACAATAATCAGCATAGTAACAACAGCGACAATTAAAGAAAGCATTAAAAGAAAGAAAAATTTTTTCGCAAAACTTTTTAATACAATTCACGTATCTCATTTTCTTCTGCTTCTTCTGCTTCTTCTTCTTCTTCTTCTTTTTTTTTTTTTATTATGTAATGTTAAATGTGTGCAAAAGAAAAAAAAAAGTTGGAAAAGAAACTTAAAGTGATGATTTAATAAATGATCGAGACCAGCACTGAAATATTTTCAAAATTTACACGATTTTTCTCTGAATTTAAATTCAAAGTAGAATTCAAAAAAATCAATTATGCATTAAAGTTGGGAAAAAAGTGATTTCAAAATTTCCGAATAGAATTCAAATGTACAAAATATGTTATATATAGCGAAATAATACGATGGAATAAAATTTAATTCAAATCCATTAGGAAAAAGGATTTTTGTAATGATCATTTTAAAAAAAGTTTAAATGTTTGGTCTAACGTAAACATAACTGATTAGACTGATTAACTGATTAAAATATCTTTAAATAATTTTTATGCGAAGGACAAATAGATAGACTAACTTCAAAGGGAATCAAAAAAATGATTTTTGAAACGATACGAATCGTCACAAAAAGGCATAATCTATAACAAGCTTGTACTGGAATATTACAAACATTTTATAGAAATTTTTTATATTTTCTATTATAAAGCGAAAAATATATATAAAAAATTGTTGTATGATATATTTTTATAGTTTGGATGATTAAAAATCAGTCACAAAAATTATCACAAAAATTCTTATTTGATAAAAATATTCTAAGTTTCTTGTTGTGGTGTAACTGTAACTGATTTGTTACAATATACTTTTTTTTAATATTTATGGACGTATCAGAACTTGAAAATTATATCTATTAAATCCCATTAAAGTTTATGCAATCATAAGATTATCTACAACAGACAGACAGTACCAGCTAAATGGGTTTAAAAAAGTTTTTCATTTTTTCTTTTTTTTTTTTTTATTAATCCAAATGTTTCTTATTTTACCACCAGTTTTTTCTTTATTTTGATTTCGGAATGCATTTCGTATATTAGAAGTAGAAAATCGTATGGTATTTCTACAAAAAAAAAATACAACAACAATAATAATATAGTAATAACAAAAATATTTTACGAATTCATATCAAGAATGACTTTGATTGAACGAATAATGCCGCATTCTAATTAATTATTATTGACTTTAAAATTAAAAAAAATCGAAATTAATATTTTGTAGTTTGAAATAAATAAATATGAACGAGTGATATATTGTAATGTTTGATAATTAAATGAAATATGGAAAATGGATAAGGATAAATGGATAAATGGATAAATGGATAGTTGGATAGTTGTTTAAAGCGATTTAAGAGAACGAATGCGGGAAAAGTTTGATTAACTCAACTTCAAAGTATTTCATTCATATTCACATAAACTTCTTATAACGCATATCAAAAATGTCGTAAAATATAAAAAGTTTATTGTCCAAATGAATTCATTAATTGTTTGTAGTTTTAGAATCGTTTAAAATGGTTAGCTTTAGAAATACCTTGAAGTCCATAAATCCGTAAGCTGAAATAATTTTAAATCAGTTTAATAATTTATGTGTGTGTCTGTATGTCTGTTCACAGGAATTAAATTATCATCCTTAAATTAGTCAAACAAATTGTTTTACAAGTTCATTAATTTATGAAATCTAATGCCAAATCATCCAAAGGACGAGGATTTTAATGTGGCGTAAACACAAAATATCTTTAATTTATATCAAGAATGGACTTTGAATTGAACGAATGAATGGCCGCATTCTACTTAATTATTTATTGACTGAAATACTTTAAAATGGTCCATTTTAAAGTAGTTTAGTATTTTTACTTGTTTTCAATGAAGTACATTTTTGTTAATTAATAAAAAATTTGCTTTTGTTGTCAAAAATATTTCATAGAAATTTTATTGAAAATTTTCATTTGTTAGAAAATTTTTCATTCGAATTGTTGTGCGGAAAATATATTTCATATAAATTTAGTTCCATTTAATTTTTTTTGCATTTATTTGATATTTTCGTGCATTGCAAAATATCTGAACCGTTAGATCCATTGAAATAAATAAACAATTCTCTTTATGTGGATGGATCCAATAGAAAAGTGGACCCAATAATTGGAACATTTTTATCGGTAAGCGGGAACATTTATTTCGAAATTTTTAGAGGTTGGCGTAAATTGTACTTTTGTTGAAATTGGGCGATTTATCTGAGACGAAGTACTTTTAAAGTGTTGCTTGTAATGCCGTTTCCCGAGAATTTGCTCGTATTTCTTGTTGTTGGGCGAACAATTCTATTGCTGATTTCCTACACATAGAGATGAATTTGTTGAATTAATTCTTGCCCGTTTATCGAGCTGATGTCTAGTTCGTCAGCTAATTGGACAGCAATGTAAGTTATTTTTTATCAATTTTATATCTCTTCTAAGTTTTTTTTAGGCTAATTATTATTCAACAACATTTTTGCTTATTCTTACATCTTTCTCTCGTCCATCAAATAGATCCTCGTGAAATTTTTCTATTTTGGATATTTTAATTCATCAATTTTGGTTCATCAAGCAGAGAAGTTTTTAGGAGAAAGATTTAACATTTCCCTAACATTACAAAAACTAATTATTCCATTAAATATTCATCTGGTGTATTTATTGGTGACACATTTCCATCTATTTTTATACAGAAATTATTCATCTAACTTTAATTAATTTTCTCATTTCACTAATTGCGGCAATCGCTACTTCATTTTTCCTTATTTCCTCATTTTTTTTGTATATAATTTTTATATTTTATATTTTATATTTTTTATTTATTATTTTTTTTTTTGATAATTTAATCATTTTTTTGATTCAACTAACGAATTATAAATTTTCAGGAAAGAAAAAATGCTACAGCAAGTTTAAATGTTTGTTAGATGTCTCCGACAACGTTTACCCGATTATGATTCAAAAGTTTATGTCGCTCATTTAAGTGAGCCCACGGAATTTTTGTCCGAATGAGTTTTGTGGCATCGTCCATTTTTTCAGGGTTTTTTTTATTATACGTAATAGAATTGATTAGTTGGCAATAAAGGCACAATAGTCGGGTTGTAAAACACAAACAAACACCATCTTTATTTCATTCTATCCGATTCCATTCGATTTGATTGATATTTGGTCCGATCCGTGGGAAACTTGTAATGTAAATATTAATGAAATTTCAAACTTTTCACATCATTCTACCTTTTTGTAAAATGTTGTTATCGATTAGATGATTATTTTGATGTTACATCGATTCATCAGTTAAATAAGATTAGGAAACCTTAAATGTACAATAACAATAACAATAACAATAACAATAACAATTTTGTTTTTAGTTTAATTACACTTCAAAAATGTAGAATTTTCTTTTTCTGAAGCCTCAATTGGAAAATTTGGCATTTTTTTTTTTTTGAAATATATTTTTGTGAAATGTACGATTTTATAAAGTTTATATTTTATATCTTATAAAATTATATTTATATTTTATAAAACGCCTCATATACAATAATTTTAATTAAATAAATAAAAAATACAATAAAAACTAAGAATTAATTTCTTATAAGAAACTTGAAGAAGTTCGATCGCACTAAGAAAAGTAGATATGAAAAAGATGTATTAAGAATCAGATTATGATTGAAAGTTTCAACTCAGCTAAATATATAATTTTCGTGATCTGTTTTCTATTTAAAGTACGATAATTAGAAGCAAAATGTGATTTTTGGCAAAAACTTTCACTGAAATCGAGTATGAAACGTTGGAGATTTCAAGTAAAAACGAAAACAATAGAAACCCATATTTTAACTTACATAATTTAAAATTTTATGTGGAAAGTATTTGGTAAAGATTAGCTAATTGTAACTGTAAATGATGGATAAATTTTTGCTGATTTGTTGAATTCATCATTTTGCTTCGAGAGTAAGAAATTAGAAAATTTTATCTTACAAACAGAAAAATTGTGTTTTTGACGATTTATTAGCAAATTTTGTAAAATTATTTTCTATGCAAGAATTTCTAAAGCAAAATATTGAAGAAATTTCAAAGCGATATTTAAAATATCTGAAGAAATCGTTGGATAAAGGACGCAGCTTTTATCTAACAAGAAAGGAAAATTATGATAAAATCCTATCAACGTTTTAATGTTAGTGAAAATTGTGTAATAATTTGTGCTGTCGTTGCACGTTATTTTGTATCGTGTAATGTAAAACGATTTGACGAAATGAAATGTTTCGCATGATGGTTACAAAAGAAGAAATAAATAAGTAGAAATATTTTTAAAAAGTTTTATTCTTTTTTCTCTACAATTTTTCTTTTCATTCTCCCTATCACTACATCTCCCTCTCTCTCTCTCACTATCTTTCATTGTACCTCTCTCATTGTCCCTCTTATTAATTCATTGCCATCTCGCTCTGATTCAAACAAGCAATTACATTTGATTTGGTTTTTGTTTGGTTGTTTCTTTTTATAAAACATAAATTTTTCAATCTTTCTGCCACAACATCACAACATCACAACAAACATCACAACATCACAACATCACAACATTACAACATCATGCCAATCATGCCATCACAATATTACACTAAATGTAAATATGCTGGTAGTTAGATGGGGAAGATGATGACAAAGTAGCATTAGAAGAAGAATAAGGCATAAGAATAAGTGAAAGAAATAAATTGTTCACGGAAACAGAAGAGAGAAGCGGAAGAAAAAAAATTTACAGAAAAGACAAGAAAAGTAATCGAAATAAATCGTGTAATAAATTGAATGTATTTTACAATACAGTCCTGTCTTCCTATGGCTGATTTGTCAGTAGGTGATATCATAAAAGGAAAGAGAGAAAATTCACATTTATAAATAAATTATCAACAATAACAACAACAACAACAACAACAACAATAACAACATTGTTGCAACGATTTCTAGTTATACCCTACAGTTTTTTTTTTACTTTTACTTTTACATTTACTTTTAGTTTCAAATTACATTTTGTCTTAAAAAATTTAGTTAATGTAAAAAATTAAAAAAAATTTATAATTCAAGATAAATTTTCTTTTCTTTTTTTGTAATATAAAAATAGCAATTGGCAATTTGTTATAAAGCTTAAATTTTGTTTCAGATCGTGGCTTGCTCTTTAGTAAAATGAATTTTTTTTTTTTTTTTAAAAATCACCCAAATTGATTTTTTATATTCTTGACTTTCGTGTCTTGTAATTCATTTCTCTTGGGTTTCTTCTTTTTTTCCCATTTCTTTGTAGTTCTAATTTGTTTAAAGAGAATAATGTAGAGCTTTCTTGAGAGTCGACTTCAAATGATTTTTACAATATTTTGCTTATTTTGGCCATTTTCTAATGCATTTGATTTGGCAAAACTTGTATGGTATAAAACTTTATGATAAAAAATTTCTTTTGCTTATTTCGTATTTGTGATAAGAAAACGCAGATATAGGGATAGATAGATAGAGAGAAAGAAAGAGAGAGAGAGACAGATAGATAGAATTGTTAAAATATATATGGAGTATTGAAGTTTATAGAGATCAACGATAATTTTTATTTATTTTACTTTTTTCACATCCATACAAATATATTTCGATCTCGATTTTTTTTTTTTTTGGTTTTTCTTCTGGTTTGGTATCATAAAAATATATATTTCAATTCTCTGCGGTATTGATAAGTTATATATTTATATATATCTATATCACTCATACTCTTTCTCTCATCATTTCTTTTCATCTTTATTTATTATTTTAATAGTTTTTATTTTACTTTAACAATTTTATTTAATGGCTGCTGCTTCAATTTTATTTGATTTCACGTTGTTGCTTTGATGTTTTTGTTTTTTCTGACATTTTAATTAGAGTCCCTTTACTGATGAGGCAATCAGTCCCGAGAAGCACCTGCTCAACTGGGAGTGGCTCATGAGATGGTCGTTGGCGTTGCCGGCCAACAGGGGGCATCATGAGTCACCAGATCAGATCCAAAGATTTAAGTTGGTACCATGGGATCACCATTTTTAATAAAGCCCATTGTGGTGATATTGAGGTTGGCTTCATGGAGGCTGTGGTGCCCACATCGCAGGCGTCGTTCGTTCAAGCATATATATGCTTGAACGTACAGGGTCCCATTTCCCGAATTAAATGGGTAGCTGGGTAGGTTTTTTGGGCTAATTTAGGCTAAGCCAATTAGTAATAGGAAGGCTCCGAATCTAGATGCCAAAGATTAAGCCATGTATATAAGGTGCAATGCGGGCTTTAAATTGAAGTTAGTCGTGACGGTAGCCTGCACCCTGCGTGACATAACTACCAACGCAAGCGCTCATTATGTACGTTTGTGTACCATGCATTTGAGCCTTCACGGCAGGTATGCATGTAAAACATATATTGAACTGTCCCTTCACTGATATTTAATACATTTGAATACACTTGAAGACATTGAAGATCTATTCATACTAAGAGAAATATTGGCCACATCATAAAATGGCAGCATCATTCGCATACGCTTCAAAAATATATATTTTATTTTTGGCCCGTATCAAAATATTCGACTTTCTTAGTAAATTTTACATTTACATTTACTTGTAGCAGCTGGGAAATTTTTGTGGGCAATTGGCTCTTAAAGATGCCATAGATTGTTAAAACGTTAAGCCCTCTCCAAAACTTCGTTATTTGTTGTTTATTTTTCATTAAAATATCATGCGTTTAAGTTGCTCGGCAATGTAGTTCTAGAAAAGCAAATAAAAAAAGGGGGCCCCATCTGAAAGTTAGATTTCTTGGCTTTGCACTCATTTTATATATGAATTATGAATAACTTTTCCTCTCTCTCTTTACCTTTAACTGAAATATTCTTTCTACTTACTCTTTGGAGTTTTTTAAAGGCTGTCAATTTATTTTGATTTTTAGTTTTATTTGGCCTTTTTCCTGTATTTTTTTATTTGTTTGTTTTTCAAAAATGAATCTTTTTTTTTTACAATTCCATTAAAAACTGAGAAAAAAAAACTGTTTGAATATCTCTGGATGTCTAATGAACATGAAGGGTCTAGAAAATTTCTAAGAAATTTTGATTTCTGATTAATGCATTAAAATGAAGTAAAAAATTGAAAAAAAAAAAAAGAAAAAAGATCTTTCACTTAAAATTTGTTTATTATGGGCGTGTCGTATTACTCACCATAATTTTTACTCATTTTCATCAATAATTTATACATAAGAATTTTCAATGTCTTTCTTTACTTTTTTTTTTTTTTGGACCATAATTTATTTTTGCCATTACAATTCTGACAATCAAGCTTTTATTTATGGCAGTCAGACAGATGGACAATCATTTTAGAAATTGATGCCAATCGAGAAAATATATATTTATAATACTTTAGTTGGTATTACAGATTTTCAAAATATTACAAATAGTTTATTAAACTGAGTATATCGATCACAAATTTTTGACTGTTGAAATTTGTAAAACTAAATTGAATCAAACGAAATATGAGAGAATGAAAATTTTTTTTAATGGCCTTAGAAAGGTATAGAAAAGTATGAATAGAAAAATTGAGTGTGTGTGCATTTGGATTTATGTGTGTATGTGTGTGTGTGTGTGTGTGTGTGTGTGTGTGTGTGTAAGAGAGAAAGAGAGAGATAGAAAGAGAGAGAGAGAGAAAGAGAGATAGTAAGGCTGAATGCTTGAGTGTAACATGAAGCAACGAATTTGAGTTTAGAGCAATTGAAAAGTTGAATGTTTCCTGTATTTTTTCCTTTTTTTTTTTTTTTTTAATTTTTTACTTAGATTGACTCTGCGGGAGTATAAAGTAAATAGTTTTTCTTTACACTTCTTTCATTTGCTTGCTTTTTTTCTTTTCTTTTTTACTTTCTCTTCTTTCGTTATACTTCTCCCCTTCAATCATGTCTTCTTCCATTCACCTTTCTTCGCCTACTTCTTTTTTATTTACTTATAGATTTTATGTAGTTTGCGCTTAGTTATTGTTGGTCTTGTTGTTATTTTTGTTGTAATATTTCAACAAAGTGGCCATAAAATGTTTGCTTTTGAAATACAACTATTAAGTATTTCGATAAGATTGTTAAATTTTCTGGTTTTTTTTTTTTTTGTTTCCTTTTTTTGATTTCTTTGCCAAAATCACTAAAAGAAAAAAAGTGCCGGTGAAACCAATTTCCCCAAAAACTGTTAGGGCATATAAAAAAAAAAAAGAAAATGTGTTTCTTTTCATACAATTCGGGACAATCTAAGGCAACCCAACTTCCTATTATTTTGTTTATCTGTTGCTTTGAAGTTTGAATTTTTCCATGGTTAAATACAATTTAGCCACAACTTGCTCGGTTTTGGTTTATAATAGCATATATTTGTGGTAATACAAGTTGTAGGGTAGGGGATATTATAAATATGTGCAGTTGCTTGTAACATTCAGAAAACCTTGAAATAGATTCATCTCTAAATTTGTCCATACGTCCGTCCTCTAAACATGCATAAAAGAAAAATTTAAATCAGATCGTTTTAGGTATTTTAAAAGGCCTTTCATATAACAGTTTCTTCAAATCCTTTGATTATTACAGTTATTTTAAGGGGCTTAACTTATTTCAAAATTAAATCTTAACTTTTCAAATCGTTTAAATAATTCAACTCATATCATTTTTAGGCTATAAAAAGAGAGACCATTGATTTGAATGCCAATACATTATTTTAATGGCATTTATGTCATAATTTAAATCAATTGAAATGTTTCTTAAATATCCTTTAGTATATCACTGAGTGGCTTATCATTCAATTACCGTACAGAAAAAAATTATCAAGGCAAAAGGACAAATTGAATAAAGTAGAGATTCTGGACAATCCTAACATAACATGACCGCAATATGTAATGATATTATGATTATAATAATAAAAAATAATAACAATAACAATAACAATAACAATAACAATAACAAATATAATATGCCATAGAATAATAATAATTTATTATATAACTCTAAACACACGACATTAATTGCCTTAAGAAAAAGGCTCTATAAAGTTTTTAAGAAGAGTATGCCATAAATTTATTCTTATTCTTATTATTCAAAAAAAAAAAATATATATATTGACCTTACTCGCATTTCTTCAAAAACTTTTCTTTCATACAAAAGTTTCATGCGAAAATTTTCTCGAAGAAAAGTATTAAAAAGTTTTAAGGCGCCGAGAATTTCGATTATAAGAATTTTGTACATAAAAAAAGAAACTTATTAAAATTTTATTTGAACTTATAAACCGTAAATTGCAAATTTCTACATTTTGTATTTCATAAGAAATTTGTAAGCAAATTAGGTAAACTATTAATGGAGTAATTGGACTTTGCCTAATATCAGTTATAATTAAAGAGGCACTTTATGTTTTATATTGCTTTTTTTTTTTTTTTGGCAATATAATTAAATTATCATGAATTTGAAATTTTAAAGAATTGTTAAAATAATCTCAGTTAAAAGAATTTGTTTTAGGTCATGACCTTTGATCCATTAAAGTTGTACAACTTTCAATGTTTACACACAATTCTCATAATTTAAAATTTCATGAAGAATGAAGAAAAATTCATTCGAAAGGATTTTTGGAGGATGGGATCTTTAAAATGTTACAAACATTTTGATAAATTTAGTATAACTTTTAAGATTAATCTTAATATTTATACCATAAATATTTAGGATTATGAGACAAATGGTCAAAATTTTATTAAAAATCATTTATTATAATAACAATTTACATTTAACACTCTAAAGCTATTTGAATAATTTAAAAAAAAAATTATATCGATATATGTCCATGAAATTATATTTCATTAGTATTCTCTAGATCCCAAGAAAAAAAAGCAGATGCCGATGTTTAAATTTGTTAGTAATATTGAAAGTTCTTGTAGGCAGATTGTTATAGAAAATGATTAAAATGGTGTCTAAGGGCGCGCCCACACAGTTCAATATATATTGATAACATATCAATTTTTTTTTTAGGAGAATTTCTAGCTTGTAACTTCTATTTAATAATTTTTACTTCTTCACCTTGGAATCAATTATTCTCTGTCTCATTACATGAAATTAATTACATCGAAAAATAATTAACAAAAAAAAAAAAAATAAAATTAAAAAAAAATAAAAATTGAAAAAATAGAAAAAAAAAGAAATTAATAATATTGTACATAAATATATAAATAAATATGTTTATGTATAAGAAAAATAAGAAAAGAAGCATAAAATAATTTAAAATGAAATGAACTTCTTGTGTTTGTGAAATGAGGCCACAAAAAACCAAAAAAAAAAAAACATCAACAGAAAAAAACTATTATTATTTATTACACATTCACACATAGAATAATAATTAAATTTATGTCTGTGTGTGTAAGTGTATTTAATGGCCACAAGTGTATAAAAATTATTGTAAGCTTAAATTAATAAATCAATTAATTTATCATGGATTATTATTAAGTGTACGCACAACGCGGTTATATTTTCCATATAAAAATTATGCCATACCATAGCACACACAAATACCCACACACACACACATATACATTAACACATACATTCAGATATATATAAATATGCATATATATATTTGTGTGTGTTATTTTATTTATCTTTAATATTTTAAATTTAGTAATTATTTAGTTATTTAGTTCATTCATTGAAAATCCTTTTTTTTTTTGTTGGTATAATTATTTTGTCATTAGATATGCAAGGCCTAAGAAAATGCATTAGGGACTCCATAAACTTTTTCTATATACTTGTTTAACATCAAATTCTGTACAACTGTCCGTCTGTCCGTCTGATAATATGATAGTGTGTCATTAGTATTCTTTGGATTCCAAGAAAAAAAAAGCTAATGCCGATGCTTAAATTTGTTAGTAATATTGAAAGTTTTTGTAGGCAGATTGTTATAGAAAATGTTTAAAATGATGTCTAAGGACACGCCCACACAGTTCAATATATATTGAGAATATATCAATTTTTTTTTAAGTAAAATTTCTTCCTTATAACTTGAAAACAGTAACAGATAGAAAGTTGAAATTTTTATAGAACTCCTTCTCCTTCATGGTCTTTTACAATCTTTGCTTAAAAAACTTTATAGGCCAATTAAGATCATCATTACAATTTTTTCTAATATTTTCCTTTAAATAACAAAAAAAAAAACCAGAATTTCATTTGTTGCAAGTTACAACTTGTTTTTATTTTTATAAGCAGCACTTTATTTATTTTTGTTATGTGTAAAATAGTTGTAAAAAATTATAATTTATAAGTTAAAGATTTTTGCCAATTGAATGAAATGAATTATTGGAAATATCGTGTCATGTTCAGAAATATTCAATATTTCTGAACTTAGCAAATGTAAACACGATAATTCTCCATTTTTAACATTCATGGATTCTCCTTAAAATTAAGAGCCTTTAACTTTTCAAAATAAATTATGTTAATTAATTAATTAATTAGTTTAAATGATTGGAACAAGTACGTCTGAAATACTTTCTTCCGGACTTTGTAAATTGTGCTGTAAGTTTCAGCATTGAAAAGTTTTCAAGAGTTAAACACCGAAGTTTCCAATTTATATGTATCTGTATGCAATAATTCAGTGCGATACCGAGATCAAAATAAACCCCGATTAAGTTGTAGAATTTGAATAAAATTTTTTCGAGTTCTCCACTCTGGAAAATATCAAAATAAAAAGAATAAAAAAAAAAAATAGAAACATAAATAAAACGAGCGGTTATATTTTGCAATTACCTTTTAAATAGCGAATTTCGATCCATTGGGCACAATCCTAGATTACGGCACTAAATAAGGTCATCTTTAGAATTAGAATTAATGAACAATATTTTTAATATAATTAAAATTATTTAAAATTAAACTCAAAGCATTCGAATTCAATAAAGTATTCGATTTGTGCTAATTTAGCGTGGACGGAGTCGCTTCCTCCTTCTATTTTTGTAAGCAGCATTTATTTCTTAAAATATTTAGGTTTTTTAGAATTATCTCAGTAAATTTCTTCTTGAAATTAAACTTAGGGAATTCAATTAAGTGGGCTTCGATTTGTGCCAACTTAGCGAAGACGAAGCCGTTTTCTCCTTCTATTTTTGTAAGCAGCATTTATTTCTTAAAATATTTAGGTTTTTTAGAATTAATAGACGATTTTTCAGTATAATTTCTTCTTGAAATTAAACTTAGGGAATTCAATTAAGTGGAGGCTTCGATTTGTGCTAACTTAGCGTAGACGAAGTCGCTTCCTCCTTCTATTTTTGGAAGCAGCATTTATTTCTTAAAATATTTAAGTTTTTTAGAATTAATAGACGATTTTCAGTATAATTTCTTCTTGAAATTAAACTTAGGGAATTCAATTAAGTGAGGCTTCGATTTGTGCTAACTTAGCGTAGACGAAGTCGCTTCCTCCTTCTATTTTTGGAAGCAGCATTTATTTCTTAAAATATTTAAGTTTTTTAGAATTAATAGACGATTTTCCAGTATAATTTCTTCTTGAAATTAAACTTAAGGAATTCAATTAAGTGGAGGCTTCGATTTGTGCTAACTTAGCGTAGACGAAGTCGCTTCCTCCTTCTATTTTTGGAAGCAGCATTTATTTCTTAAAATATTTAAGTTTTTTAGAATTAATAGACGATTTTTCAGATAATTTCTTCTTGAAATTAAACTTAAGGGAATTCAATTTAAGTGAGGCTTCAGATTTATGCTAACTTAGCGTAGATAAAGTCGCTTCCTCCTTCTATTTTGCAAGCAGCCATTTATTCTTAAAATATTAAGGTTTTTTAGAATTATAGATTTTCAGTATAATTTCTTCTTGAAATTAAACTTAAGGAATTCAATTAAGTGGAGGCTTCGATTTGTGCTAACTTAGCGTAGACGAAGTCGCTTCCTCCTTCTATTTTTGGAAGCAGCATTTATTTCTTAAAATATTTAAGTTTTTTAGAATTAATAGACGATTTTTCAGTATAATTTCTTCTTGAAATTAAACTTAGGGAGTTCAATTCAATGGTGCTTCCAGTTTATGCCAACTTAGCGAAGACGAAGCCGTTTCCTCCTTCTTATTTTGCAAGCAGCATTTATTTCTTAAAATATTAAGGTTTTTTAGAATTTTTTCAGTATAATTTCTTCTTGAAATTAAACTTAAGGAATTCAATTAAGTGAGGCTTCGATTTGTGCTAACTTAGCGTAGACGAAGTCGCTTTTCCTCCTCCTATTTTTAAGCAGCATTTATTTCTTAAAATATTTAAGTTTTTAGAATTAATAGACGATTTTTCAGTATAATTTCTTCTTGAAATTAAACTTAGGAATTCAATTAAGTGAGGCTTCGATTTGTGCTAACTTAGCGTAGACGAAGTCGCTTCCTCCTTCTATTTTTGCAAGCAGCATTTATTTCTTAAAATATTTAAGTTTTTTAGAATTAATAGACGATTTTTCAGTATAATTTCTTCTTGAAATTAAACTTAAGGAATTCAATTAAGTGGAGGCTTCGATTTGTGCTAACTTAGCGTAAGACGAAGTCGCTTCCTCCTTCTATTTTTGTAAGCAGCATTTATTTGTTAAAATATTTAAGTTTTTTAGAATTAATAGACGATTTTTCAGTATAATTTCTTCTTGAAATTAAACTTAAGGAATTCAATTAAGTGGAGGCTTCGATTTGTGCTAACTTAGCGTAGATGAAGTCGCTTCCTCCTTCTATTTTTGCAAGCAGCATTTATTTCTTAAAATATTTAAGTTTTTTAGAATTAATAGACGATTTTTCAGTATAATTTCTTCTTGAAATTAAACTTAGGAATTCAATTAAGTGAGGCTTCGATTTGTGCTAACTTAGCGTAGACGAAGTCGCTTCCTCCTCTCTATTTTTGGAAGCAGCATTTATTTCTTAAAATATTTAGGTTTTTTTAGAATTAATAGACGATTTTTCAGTATAATTTCTTCTTGAAATTAAACTTAGGGAATTCAATTAAGTGGAGGCTTCGATTTATGCTAACTTAGCGTAGACGAAGTCGCTTCCTCCTTCTATTTTTGTAAGCAGCATTTATTTGTTAAAATATTTAAGTTTTTTAGAATTAATAGACGATTTTCCAGTATAATTTCTTCTTGAAATTAAACTTAGGAATTCAATTAAGTGGATGGCTTCGATTTGTGCTAACTTAGCGTAGACGAAGTCGCTTCCTCCTTCTATTTTTGAAGCAGCATTTATTTCTTAAAATATTTAAGTTTTTTAGAATTAATAGACGATTTTTCAGTATAATTTCTTCTTGAAATTAAACTTAGGAATTCAATTAAGTGAGGCTTCGATTTGTGCTAACTTAGCGTAGACGAAGTCGCTTCCTCCTTCTATTTTTGTAAGCAGCATTTATTTCTTAAAATATTTAAGGTTTTTAGATTATAGACGATTTTTCAGTATAATTTCTTCTTGAAATTAAACTTAGGGAATTCAATTAAGTGGAGGCTTCGATTTGTGCTAACTTAGCGTAGACGAAGTCGCTTCCTCCTTCTATTTTTGCAAGCAGCATTTATTTCTTAAAATATTAAGGTTTTTTAGAATTTTTCAGTATAATTTCTTCTTGAAATTAAACTTAGGGAATTCAATTAAGTGGAGGCTTCGATTTGTGCTAACTTAGCGTAGACGAAGTCGCTTCCTCCTTCTATTTTTGGAAGCAGCATTTATTTCTTAAAATATTTAAGTTTTTTAGAATTAATAGACGATTTTTCAGTATAATTTCTTCTTGAAATTAAACTTAGGGAATTCAATTAAGTGGAGGCTTCGATTTGTGCTAACTTAGCGTAGACGAAGTCGCTTCCTCCTTCTATTTTTGCAAGCAGCATTTATTTCTTAAAATATTAAGGTTTTTTAGAATTTTTCAGTATAATTTCTTCTTGAAATTAAACTTAGGGAATTCAATTAAGTGGAGGCTTCGATTTGTGCTAACTTAGCGTAGACGAAGTCGCTTCCTCCTTCTATTTTTGGAAGCAGCATTTATTTCTTAAAATATTTAAGGTTTTTTTAGAATTTTTCAGTATAATTTCTTCTTGAAATTAAACTTAGGGAATTCAATTCAATGGTGGCTTCCATTTGTGCCAACTTAGCGAGACGAAGTCGCTTCCTCCTTCTATTTTTGGAAGCAGCATTTATTTCTTAAAATATTTAAGTTTTTAGAATTAATAGACGATTTTTCAGTATAATTTCTTCTTGAAATTAAACTTAGGGAATTCAATTAAGTGGAGCTTCGATTTGTGCAACTTAGCGAGACGAAGCGTTCTCCCTCCTCTATTTTTGTAAGCAGCATTTATTTCTTAAAATATTTAGGTTTTTTAGAATTTTTCAGTATAATTTCTTCTTGAAATTAAACTTAGGGAATTCAATTAAGTGGAGGCTTCGATTTGTGCTAACTTTGCTTAGACGAAGTCGCTTCCTCCTCCTATTTTTGTAAGCAGCATTTATTTGTTAAAATATTTATGTTGCTTTAGTATTTTGTTTCATTTGATGTCTCCGTTAAAAGTTCTTAATTTTTTCAAAATTACAGGAAATTAATGATTAAATCATTGTAAAAATATCACAGAAATTGAGTTCATAAAATGCGATATATAATTTCATTAATAGTTGAGGCCAAACAATTTTTTTACCAAACCATATGAAGATGCAATTGCTGAGAGGAAAGCATTTTAAGGCAAACTTCGAATGTCGATGGGTGGAGTAGTTTCGTTCTAAAATCAATTTTTTCCATGGAATATGATGGATACAAACTATTGCCAAGATTTTCATGAAAATAATTAAGCTCATTTGCGGCATTTAAATGCAAATTGATATAACAAACCTGAGTTGGAATTATTTATTTGGATTAAAACTCATATGATGCCTTCTTGCTAAAGATTTTATTCCTGTAAAGTATAAATATTTGACCGGAAAATCTTTTTGAGAATGTTAAGCTATGCAACTATGTTAAAAATTTTTTGATTCCTGAATTCATAAGATTTTTTTGGCAAATTAAGCAAATTAGCGTTTTTTTCTAAAAATTTTTCACTGGAAGTATTAAAATTTGCCGATATTTTCTTAACATTTAAACTATGCGACTTGTAATAAAAAATTTTTTTGAAACATGAAAATTGAAATTTTTTTTGAGAAAAAAAATCAAGCATGCGCAAAAATTTGCTGCAAGTAAAAAATTTCAAATTTTCTTAGAAAAATTTAAGCTATTGCGATCTTTAATAAAATTTTTGTTAGCAAACCATGAAAATTAGATAATTTTTTTTGAGAAGAAATCAAGCAAATTGCGATTTTCTAAAATTTTTTCCATGCAAATATAAAAATTTGCCAAATTTTCTTGAAAAAAATTAAAGCTATTTCGATTTTTATAAAATTTTTGTTAGCAAACTGAAAATTAAAATTTTTTTGAGAAAGAAATCAAGCAAATTGCGATTTTTCTAAAAATTTTTTCCTGCAAATATAAAAATTTGCCAATTTTCTTGAAAAAATTAAAGCTATTGCGATTTTTAAAAATTTTTGTTAGCAAACATGAAAATTAAAATTTTTTGAGAAAGAAATCAAAGCAAATGCGATTTTCCTAAATTTTTTCTGGAAAGATAAAATTGCCGAAATTTCTTAAAAATTAAATATTGGATTTTATAAAATTTTTAGCAACATGAAATTAGAGATTTTTGAGAAGAAATCAAGCATAATTGCGATTTTTCTTAAAAATTTTCTGCAAGTTAACTTGCCGATTTTTTAAGCTAGCAAAAATTTTTTGTACAATGAATGAATTTTTTGAAAATAGCATTGTTTCTTAAAAAAGTGAAATTTAAGTTTCATTTTAATTTTGTAGAAATGAAAAGATTCAAGCTAATTGCGATTTTTCCTAAAAATTTTTCTAGGCAAATATAAAAATTGCCAATTCTTATTGGAAAAAATTAAAGCTATTGGATTTTATCAAAATTTTTCTTAGCAAACATGAAAATTAAATTTT
The DNA here is from genome assembly GCA_023089585.1 of Melophagus ovinus. NCBI lineage: Eukaryota > Metazoa > Arthropoda > Insecta > Diptera > Hippoboscidae > Melophagus > Melophagus ovinus. The sequence goes on along the minus strand of JAKKIB010000176.1, from coordinate 8,569,094 downwards.
TTTTGAGAAGAAATCAAAGCAATTGCGATTTTCCTAAAAATTTTTTCCTGGCAAGTATAAAATTGCCGAAATTTCTTGGAAAAAATTTAAAGTATTGGATTTTAAATAAAATTTTTTCGTTAGCAACCATGAAATTAGAGATTTTTTTTTGAGAAAAAATCAAAGCAATTGCGATTTTTCCTAAAAATTTTTTCTGGCAAGTATAAAATTGCCGAATTTCTTGGAAAAAATAAAGCTATTGGAGTTTTTAATAAAATTTTTTGCTTAGCAAACAATGAAATTAGAGTATTTTTTTTGAGAAAGAAATCAAAGCATAATTGCGATTTTTCCTAAAAATTTTTTCCTGGCAAAGTATAAAAATTTGCCGAAATTTTCTTGAGAAAATTTAAAGCTATTTCGATTTTTAATAAAAATTTTTTGTTAGCAAACCATGAAAATTAGAGTATTTTTTTTTGAGAAAGAAATCAAAGCAAATTGCGATTTTCCTAAAAATTTTTCTGGCAAAGTATAAAATTTGCCGAAATTTTCTTGGAAAAATTAAACTATTGGATTTTTAATAAAAATTTTTTTTAGCAAACATGAAAATTAGAGATTTTTTTTGAGAAAAAATCAAAGCAAATTGCGATTTTTCCTAAAAATTTTTTCCTGGAAAGTAAAAATTGCCGAATTTTCTTGGAAAAAATTAAACTATTGGATTTTAATAAAATTTTTTTTAGCAAACATGAAAATTAGAGTTTTTTTTGAGAAGAAATCAAAGCAATTGCGATTTTTCCTAAAATTTTTTCCTGGCAAAGTATAAAAATTTGCCGAAATTTTTCTTGAGAAAAAATTTAAAGCTATTTGCGATTTTAATAAAAATTTTTGTTAGCAAACCATGAAAATTAGAGTATTTTTTTTTTGAGAAGAAATCAAAGCAAATTGCGATTTTTCCTAAAATTTTTTCCTGGCAAAGTATAAAAATTTGCCGAATTTTCTTGAGAAAAAATTTAAAGCTATTTGATTTTAATAAAAATTTTTGTTAGCAAACCATGAAAATTAGAGTATTTTTTTTGAGAAAGAAATCAAAGCAAATTGCGATTTTTCCTAAAAATTTTTTCCTGGCAAAGTATAAAAATTTGCCGAAATTTTCTTGAGAAAAATTTAAAGCTATTGCGATTTTTAATAAAAATTTTTTGTTAGCAAACCATGAAAATTAGAGTATTTTTTTTTGAGAAAGAAATCAAAGCAAATTGCGATTTTTCCTAAAAATTTTTTCCTGGCAAAGTATAAAAATTTGCCGAAATTTTCTTGAGAAAAAATTTAAAGCTATTTGCGATTTTTAATAAAAATTTTTTGTTAGCAAACCATGAAATTAGAGATTTTTTTGAGAAAGAAATCAAAGCAAATTGCGATTTTTCCTAAAATTTTTTCCTGGCAAAGTATAAAATTTGCCGAAATTTTCTTGAGAAAAATTAAAGCTATTTGCGATTTTTATAAAAATTTTTTGTTAGCAAACCATGAAAATTAGAGTATTTTTTTTTTAAAAAGAAATCAAAGCAAATTGCGATTTTTCCTAAAAATTTTTTCCTGGCAAAGTATAAAAATTTGCCGAAATTTTCTTGAGAAAAAATTTAAAGCTATTTGCGATTTTTAATAAAAATTTTTTGTTAGCAAACCATGAAAATTAGAGTATTTTTTTTTTGAGAAAGAAATCAAAGCAAATTGCGATTTTTCCTAAAAATTTTTTCCTGGCAAAGTATAAAAATTTGCCGAAATTTTCTTGAGAAAAATATTTAAAGCTATTTGCGATTTTTAATAAAAATTTTTTGTTAGCAAACCATGAAAATTAGAGTATTTTTTTTTGAGAAAGAAATCAAAGCAAATTGCGATTTTTCCTAAAAATTTTTTCCTGGCAAAGTATAAAAATTTGCCGAAATTTTCTTGAGAAAAAATTTAAAGCTATTTGCGATTTTAATAAAAATTTTTTGTTAGCAAACCATGAAAATTAGAGTATTTTTTTTTGAGAAAGAAATCAAAGCAAATTGCGATTTTTCCTAAAAATTTTTTCCTGGCAAAGTATAAAAATTTGCCGAAATTTTCTTGAGAAAAAATTTAAAGCTATTTGCGATTTTTAATAAAAATTTTTTGTTAGCAAACCATGAAAATTAGAGTATTTTTTTTTGAGAAAGAAATCAAAGCAAATTGCGATTTTTCCTAAAAATTTTTTCCTGGCAAAGTATAAAATCTTGCCGAAGTTTTTCTTGGGAAGAAATTAAACCTATTTGAATTTTTTAATAAAATTTTTTGTTAGCAAACCATGAAAATTAGAGTATTTTTTTTTGAGAAAAAAATCAAAGCTAATTGCGATTTTTCCTAAAAATTTTTTCCTGGCAAAGTATAAAAATTTGCCGAAATTTTCTTGAGAAGAAATTTAAAGCTATTTGCGATTTTTAATAAAAATTTTTTGTTAGCAAACCATGAAAATTAGAGTATTTTTTTTTTGAGAAAGAAATCAAAGCTAATTGCGATTGATTGTTATAAATTTTTTCTTAGCAAAGTAGAAAAACTTTGCTGGGTCAAGAATTTGTTAAACCTTAAAAACTTGTTTTACTAATTTCGATGGAATTTTTTGATTTATAAATACGATTCAGAGGAACACAATAGTTCAATATATTTGTATACTTAAATTGGTTCCACAAAGTCAAGTCTGTTCAGATTGTGTTAATGCGATCTCATTGAAGGAAAAGATTTCATTGCAATTAGAAGTAGAATGGATAATTTTTAAAGAAGCGGTTACCTAAAACATTTTTCTTTTGTATTTGCTTTCGTATCCTTTGATTACGAAACATCCATAGTACTCTTTAGCTTTCTCTATTTCATGGAAAAAGGTCCTTTTGTAATCTGTGCATTAGAGGGACGCTAAGATTTCAATCTGTGGAAATCTTACACTTCATGCAAAATAATTAAGTGACTCATATTTGTTTAGTTTTTTACCACCAAATCGATGGTTATTAAAAAGTATGTTTATTTATTTTGATAAAAATATAAATGTCGAATAAAATATAACAAAAATCGATTTATTAAAAATAATGTTGGAATGAAATTGATAAAATTTTAAAATATGTTTTGTTGTATCACGCTCTGAATTTCGACGAAACTTGATTTGTTTCTTTGGTTCCATTCTGGGAAATAACTTATGGGTAAATTGACAATAAGCGGCTACTTTGCAAAACTTTTTAACTTTGTGATGTTGAGGTCCCAATAAAATATTCATCCAGTAAGTCAATCATTGCGAAATTTCCTTGGTCGTAACATGAAATTGATCAAAATGAAATTTATGGAACCCTTAAAAGATTATTAAAAGCCCATCAATGGACTTTCATCGACAAAGGCTCTAGTAGATTTTAAAATAATAACGCGATTTTACCATCAATCAAAGAATAATAATTTAAATTTTTACTTTAACTTACGCAACCATCAAGAAAAGAAACTGCATCCTTGACAACTTATAACGATAAGAACGATCTTTCACAGAAGCATTGAATGGCGGCTTTGACTGACTATCGAACTTTTTTGATGCCACTGGAGGAGAATTTTGAAATTACTTTGAAAGCGTCCTACAATCTGTAAATACTTTTATTACAAAAAATTATAAAATAAAATAAAGTGAAATAAAGTGAAATAAAATAAAAGGATGGCAAAAGAAAAGGATTCTGCAAACGAAATCAAATTATTATATTGAAAAAATAATTTACCTTTGAAAAATCTATGCAATTACGATGTGTCCTTTTGGTAGAACTCATTTCATTGGAATCTCAACATCAAAAACTTCAAGAGTCCTACATAGCAGCTGCCTGCTGTCAATTTACACTTAAGCTACATCTCAGTGCGGCACCAAAAAAACGTTGATAATTTCGCAGAAATTTAGAACCATGATCGCTTTTAGATATTTTAAAATATTTCACTTTTAATTTCATACAAAAAAAAAAAAATAAATTAAAAAATAAATAGGACACTTCCGAATGTCCTTGCACTTATTGAAATATGAAAGGACATTATTAAATGGCTACAAAATAAATTAATGAATAAATTTCTTATAAAAATATATTTGACGACCAATTCGCTTCGATGAACAAAATCTGAATGAAAAATTTTTAGAAAATTTCCCAAAATATATCTTTCATAAAAAAATGTCAAAGCTAACTACGATTTTGCATAAATATTTTCTATTGGCAAAGTAGCAGAAGTGAGTGATAAGAATTGTGCACTTTGTTGAAGTGAAAAAAATTTATAAAGTTAAAGTGTTTACTTGATTAATTTTACAAAACCATCTAGTAAGCCAATATTTATGTGCAAATTTATGTGACTCATCTCATAACAATTTTATGAAGTAAATGAATAATACGAGCAAAGTTGTTTTTGGGAATTTGGAGTAGTTGATGCTACTTTGCTTTCCCAATGAGATGTTTGGCGTTGCTATGAAATATGATACATTAGTGTGTCAAGAAAATACCAATCAGGCATTTGAGATATCTGGGGTTTTGTGATAGTTCTTAAAGGCCTATTTAAGTAGTTTCTCTTTCTACAATCAAAGTTGCATTTGAATATTTCAATTTATCCTGTTACAAACTTTTAAATAGGATTCTAACTGTTGTTCTGAATTTGATTTTGTGTTTATAAAAGGAGCCATTATATTTAAATGATTTTTTTTCATGAAAATAATTAATAAAATTCTTGTAGATAATTCCATCGATTTTAATTTGTCTATCTAAAATTCCCTTCATTTCATATCTAACCATAAAAAATTTCTTTGCAAATTTGCTATTTTCTGTGTTGTTTGATTGAAATTTTGATACAAAGAAGAGACACAGTTTTTTTTTTTTTTTTGATACAAAAACCATGCCCATTCTTTTTTTATTCAAAAAAATCTTGTTTGAATGAAAAATCTATGACTGAAGCTTAATATTTCTTTTTTTTTTTTTTTTTTTTGTTAAATTTAAGCCAAATTTTTTTTTCCATTAAACTGACTTTACAAAAAAAAATATCTTAAAAATTTTTAAATTTTTTAATTTTTTTTATTTATATTTATATTTATATTTATTTTGGCATTTTCTTTAAAGTTTCTTTTAGTTACTTTTTTTTTTTAAGTTACATTAAAATTAAAAATTGTAAGATTTATAAAAAAATCTCTCTAACATTTTTCTCAAATTTTAGTGCGTTTATTAATTTCCTTTATGGAAGCGAAACTTTTTGTTTTTATATAAATTTTCAACACTTTTGCCACATAATTATTATTATCATTATTATTATACTTATTTGTAACGTGTGCTTTCCTTGGTTTTTGAATTTTCTTGATTCTTAAATTTTCCGGTTGTTTTTTCTTTTTTGAATAATCGTATAATTCGTGTTAAATTTAAAAAAAAAGAAGAAATGAAAGTAAGAAAATGAAGTAAGGTACCTCATAAATATGCAGATGATTCTTTCCATTCTACTTTCTTCACCATCATTTCGCTTACTTTTTTTCATTTTCTATTCTAACAAAAAAAAAACAACTGAATAATTTTTTTTTTATATATTTTTTTTTTTTGCTTTGTTTTTTTTCATTTATTATCCTTTATCCTTTGAACTATTTCTTTTTTATACACATACACATATACATACATACATACATACATACATACATACATACATGCGTACATTGATATATGGAAACATATTAATTTTGATTATATGAGAAGTGATATGAGAAATTGTGGTGGAAAAATTATTGCTATAAAAAATTTTTCTCATTTTGTTATATATATATATATATATATATATATATATATATATATATATAAATGCATAAATATTCATATCATACATTTATTTAGATGAGTATATGAAATATATAAAATATTAGTATTAGTGAGACTTTCCATCTTTTTTTTTTTTTTTGTATGGGCCTGCTTGCAGTTAGATAGTTATTTAGTTAGTTGAAGTTGAAGTTGAAGTTGAAGTTCAGGTTACTTGCAGCTACTTGAACTTTTTCAATAAATGTATGTATAAGTTAAATGAAATATAATAATAACAACAACAATAAACAACAACAAATATGAAAAAAATGTAATATAAGAGTAAAATAAACTTCTATTAATTTGTTATTATCAAGATTCATATGCAGCAGCAGCAAAAAAAAAAACAACAAACAAAAAAAAAAAAATAAACCAAAAGCAGAGAGAAGAAAAAGCCTTAGTACGATAAATTGATGTTGCTAGAGAGTTGTGTTGTTGGCCATTGCACTTTATTTCATTAAAACATTAATCAAATATCTATTTTGCTATAAAGTTTTTCTTTAAGTATTAGTTTTTTTCCTTAAGCTTTTTATTTTTATATTTAGCTCAATGAATAATTGAGAAAGGCTTGCTAAGAATTTACTAAGCACCTTGAACATTTTACATGGATTATTTATTAATTGATTTTAAATTATAATGCAACTAAAATAGCAGAAATTTATTAGGAAAACAATAACAATAACAATTTGATCATTTTATCATTCTATCATTCTACTTAAAGAAACAAATTAATTAAATATAGAGAATTTATAGAGAAATTTTAACATAAACTATCAGCAGTAGCAGCTATAATCCAGCGGTAATCCAGCTGCTACCATAAAAATAATGTTATTCACTAATATTAATTTTAGCTAAGGTCATTAATTAGATAACTAATTGGCCATAAGCCAATGAGCGTATGAACCTTCTTAGCTAGATTTATTTTCAATAAAGTACATTTCACAGATACATTTAAATGTGAAAGTCTCATAGTTCAAAACAAAAACTTTAAATAAATTATATAAATTAAAATTTTTTGAACTGAGATTCGTATAGAAAATGTGTCAAATCAGTGTAAGAGCATGCATGTCGTGAAATTTAATCTTTCAATAATTTATCTAGGACGAAATTGATATTTTTGTTTATGGTCCATTCAAAATTTTGTATAATATTATTGGGGAAATTTAATGCAATATCTGAATGGTGAATATGTTCGACTTGATCGGCGCCTAAAACTATACATACATAAAGTAAAGTAATTGTGTGCTAAAATTTTCAATGTGATAAAAATTTTAAAATTTCATATTTTTAAGGTTTTTATTTTTTTTTTTTTTTTTTGGTCTTTCAACATTTTCTTCGATTTTCACTAATTTATTGTGAATTTTTATGAGACAAAAAAAAAAAAAAAAAAAAAAAACAAAAATTTCCTTAACTTCCTTCTATTTAGTGATGTCAAATTAAATGCTTTAGCGATATATTGAGAATTGAAAAGTGAGAAATGAGAAGTGAGTGAGTGTGAAATTCCATTTAAATATAATTTTTAATATTTTTTTTGGAATAATTTTTTCAAATTCAAGTAATTATCATAAAAATTATAAAAATATCTTAATACATTTAATTTAAAAATTTCTAAAGTAATTATTTGCCCGATTTTATCCTTCATTGTTACTCTCAATAGATAATTTCCTTTGGTTTTCTTTTTTTTTTTTTTTTTGTCAAACGTGATTTTTATATTTAAGGTTTTAGCGTTTTTTTTTACGACTTTTCAAACTGTTATTTCCTTGTCTCTTGTCTCTTGTTTCTGCTTGGTGCTTGAATTCTAAAATGAAAATGAAAATGAAAATGAAAACTAAAACTAAATCTATTACAAAATAATAGAAAACTTTAACAATTTTCTATTTCCATTCACTTTTGTTAAGTATTTTTCTATATATATATATATTTTTTTTTTCAAAAACATAATTTAGCACTTTTTGAGAGTGTAAACTCATTTGGTTAAAATGCTTGTGACAATCAAAAATCAATATTAAATGAACTCTATAAAGCTTAAAATTAGATTTTGTTCTATCTATTCTGTCTTTGTCCTTTTTATGTATTTGGAATATTTTTTTTTTTTTTTGCCAGCAAAAATTCCAGTTAATGTACTTAAATTTGCTAAGTAAAAATATTATAAATTCTGGCATTATGATTCTAGTCTTAGTCTAAATAAATTAAAAGGATTTAGTTTTAGTTAGATAATAAAAATGTAAGACATTTTCTATATAAATTTTTTATGTGTGTTTTATATTAAAAATTTCTTATTTAAAATGAGAATTTTATATTTAATTTTAGCCTAAATCACTAAATCAATTAATGATCTATGAATTATGTAAATATTGAAATCATTTTTAGAAGGTACTTTTATTATCGTTCAAACCAAACGTTTACATAAATGCTTTGGTTGCCATTACTGGCCATTGCATTTCATTTACGCTTTGACCGGATACATTTTACGTAACATTTCCGTTTACCATTGTTCAATAAACGAAATGCTTTTCTATATAAATAAGCTTATGCTTTTTTTTTTTTTTTGTTACATTTTTCTTGTTTTTTATTTTTCTCTTAGATATATATAACTTTATTTGTACATAACTATATTGGGTTGTAGTGTAAATAAATGTTACAGAGGCCTCAAATTATCTTTTATCTTTATTTAAAAAGAAATTTATTTCATGTTCCTTTGGAAATTTCCATTTAAAAAAGTAGCACAATCAAATATTCATTGTAAAGTTTTGCTCATCAAATATTAAGGACTTTATTAAATGCATGTAAAATGTAAAATTTTATTTAATGTAATAAAATTTTTTCTTATTATACAGACAAATCGATATTTATACAAATTAATTTAAGTAGAATTTATGAATTTCATTTTTTCGATAACTTTGCACACACTTTTCTAAGCATTCTATTTAAAATTTTATACAATTAAAAAATGTTATAGATTGAAACAATCTAAAATATATTTAGTTATCGATGAGATGACTTCTAATTTAAAAAATTCGATTTACGCTTTTTAAATATGATAAATAAATTTTAGAAATTCTTGCATGGTTTAAAATTTCTAATAGAAACAATAAACAAATTGGTTAAAGGATACGCCCACTACATACTTTAAATTATAAGTATATCTTTTTTTTTTTTTTTATCAATTTTCTTTTTAATAATTATTTTGATTTATTAAAAACCATCAGAAGAAACTTGATATAATGCAAATTTATATCAGCCATTATTTTTAGAAAAAAAATTTATTATTGAAAAATGTTCAAAACAAAATCAACGATCATGCGTCCATCTATAATTACAACACAATTTATTTACAATTTTAAAATATTTTGAAAATTAGAAGAGAGCATCTATACATTTCATTTATATTTATTTAAAAAAAATCGAATATTTATCTCAATTATAAAACAACATTTGATTGGTGAGTATTCAGAATATTATCTCAGCCAAACATAATTTTTAATTGTGTAATTATTTTGTAAGCACGATTTCATTAAGGTCCTTTATAATGTGCCATCCTTCTTTGCTTAGATTATGCAAGAATTTACATTTTCACATTTTTACATTTTTAATTACGCGTAAAGCATTTTTTATAAACTTCTTATGCAAACATTTAATTTTCATGTATATGTTACGTTGATTTCTATTAGATGAATTAATTATTTAATTAATCTAGGCAGCAAGAAGCAGAGCAAGAAGCTGAAAGGAAATGCAATTTATCTTTTCTCTTTTGGTTTTTGGTTTTTGATTTTTGATTTTTGTTTTATTAAATTATGCAATGAATTGATTTAACTTTATGATTAAATTTTTTCTTTATTGTAAAATTGTAAGGCAACATTTTAAGGCTGACAATTGAATACCATAAATGAATTCTCTTAGTTATCTCATGAATCTTTGTAAACTTTTAATTTCTATCAATCAATGCCAAGAAAATTTAACTGCTTTTCCAACAATCATCCACACTTATCCACAATTATCCGTAATTATCCACAATTATCCACAATTATCAACAATCATTCACATTCATCCATAATCAGTGACAATTATCCACATTCATCCAAATTCATCTACAATCATCCTCAATCATCCACATTCAACCACAATCATCTACATTCATCCACAATCTTCCATATTCATCCACAATCAACCACTATTATCCACATTTATCCACAATCATCCACAATCATGTAAAATCATCTAAATTCTCCTATAATCATCCACAATAATCCACAATCAGTCACAATTATCCACATATCAATTCATCCATATTCATCCACATCATCCATTCATCCACATTCATCCACATTCATCCACATTCATCACATTCATCCACATTCATTACATTCATTACAATCATCCTCAATCATCCACATTCAACACAATCATTAATTCATTCACATCTTCCATATTCATCCACAATCAACATTTAATTATCCAATTATCCACAATCAATCCACAATCATGTAAAATCATCTAAATTTCCTTGTTTTTATCCTTATTATAATCATCCACAATAATCCACAATCATCCATATATATCCATTTCATTCATCTTAAATTCAGTACAAATTATTACACTCATTCAATACACATATCAATTCATCTTATTCATCACATTTTATTCATCAATCAACCATTTATCATTTTCCACAATCATCCACATTACACAATTTCCTAAATTCCACAATCATCCACAATCATCCACAATCATCCACATTATCCAATCAACATTATCCACATTCATCCAAATTCATCTACAATCATCCTCAATCATCCACATTCAACCACAATCATCTACATTCATCCACAATCTTCCATATTCATCCACAATCAACCACTATTATCCACATTTATCCACAATCGTCCACAATCATGTAAAATCATCTAAATTCTCCTATAATCATCCACAATCATCCACAATCATCCACAATCATCACAATTATCCACATTCATCCACATTCGTCCACATTCATTCACGTTCATCTACAATCATCCACAATCATCCACATTCATCTACAATCATCTTCAATCATCCACATTCTTCCACAATTATCCATAATCATTCACATATTCAAAACACAACTGTTTATCGAAATTTATCAAATTTGTTGTATAGAAATTTTCACCTGTAGATTGACCGATTAGACTGCCAGGCGGAAATAGTCTGAGAAACAAAATTGCATCACAAAGTGATTTTTAATTGATTAATACAAAAACAAAAAAAGTCTTCGATTTTTACAATCGAATTTCAATTAAATCACTAGTTAAAGTATTTAAGAATAATTTTTATGACAACAAATACAAATTTAAGAGAAATGTATTAATAAAAAAAAGAAGCAGAAGAGGAAATTAATTTAAGTAAAATGTTTGTCATTCCAAAAAAAAAAAAAATTTACATTAACAAAGAAAAGTTTATTATGCATTAAATTTTAAAGTTAAAAGGATAAGGGGAGGATAACAAATTAAAAAAAATTTCTTTATTTCTTTATAAAATTTTTTCATTTTCATTTACATTTTCATTTTTAGAATTAACTTTAGAGACCATTACGATTAATTATTTTTAATAAAATTTTGTAAAAGTAAATCTTGTGAATTCAGTGTATGAAAGTTTTAAATAAAAATTTAATAAATTAATTTACGAGAATTAAATAGTTAAAGTATCCTTAAAGGCAAATTTTGAATATTCATCTAAACAAATATTAGATTTATTAAATGTTTTAGACAGACAATATCAAAAATCATACGACGTGGTATTAAATTATTTTTTTTATATAATTTTTATACAAGACTTTTAATTAATTAACTCTGATTAAATTAGATGATAACTCATCTAAATTACTTTTATGCATATTTATTATATCTAAAAGGATTTGAGATGGATGAAATTTTTTATTATAATCATTAATTTCATGGTTTAATAATTAATGATTATAATAAAAAATTGCTTAATCGATTAAGTTGCATGTGAATAAATTTAAAATATTTTATTAAAATCTGATGAATGAACTTCTTTGGCTTTTCATACGAAATCCATTCAAAATGTTTATTAAATTGAAAAGATATTTTTTTTTTTGGAGTAATGTAGAAATTGTCAATTGTAATTTGAAGTATAATTGAAAAGTTTGAAATTTCACTTTTAAATATTTTAACTTAAAGACAACATTTTAAATGAATCCTTGAGAGTCCATTTCATTTGAAGTACACTCAATATAATATGGATTATTTTTTATTATTTATAATGAAATATAATAAATTTATTTATAGCAAAGAAGAAAATTCCATTTACCTTTTCAATATTAACTAAAAAAATTTCACTGTAATAAAATAAAATTTTTTCCAAAAATTTTACAAAAATATTGCAACGATATTCTATTAAAATTAATATACCAGCATAAAATTTCTATTGTAACAATTTATCATAATATAATAAATTTAAAAAAAAAAAAAAAAAAAAAAAAAAAAAAAAGAAACGTCAGAAGGCAAAGAAAAAGTTCATCACTTGAAATTGCTTGTTTTTTTTCTATTCTATTCTCTTTGTGAAGCATTATTTCCTGGGAATTTTATTACACAATTTATTCCTTACCTTATCAAGCATTTTTACTTTTAAAACATTTTCTATTTTGGTCTTCTTTAATTTTTGCATTTTATTCCAGTCTTTCTTGTTACGCCCTTACTTACTAACTTACACATATTGCGGTATATTAATTTTAAAGGAATTTTTGTTGCATCATGCAGAAAATTATCTAAAAAATGTTTTAAATTTTTATCGAATAGATATCAATTGAAACCCATTAATCATAAATTATTTTAAAATGGTGATAATGAGAGGAAAGAGATTTAAAGTAAATGACTTAAAAGCTTTCTTGAGATCGTTTATTGGATCATTTCTTCTTTTTTTTTTTTTTTTAGGCCGATAACTGGCCATTAAACTAAGATAAATTGCAAATGGATTTTATTTAGTTACAAAAATTTAGTTACAAAAATTAATATAACAATTAATTCCATTAGATTAATTTATTTTATTTTCGATACGTTTCGATTGTAGCGAATAATAATTAATTGAGTTCAATCGTTCAGGGCAACAATGTTCTTCTTTTTTACTTTGTTTTCTTTTTTTTTTTTTTTTTTTTTTTTTGTCGATTGATTTTAATATCCTTTGATCTAAAGCGTAAAGCGTAATGTCAATAACACAAAAAAATCTCTCTTTTTTTTTTTTTGTTTTTTTCATTTGATGTTAATTAATTTTTGTTTTTAATTAATTTACATTTCATAAAGGATAAATAAAAATTTAAAAAGAAACTGGAAAAAGAAGAAACATCAAAAAAAAAAAAAATTAAACGAGGAAGATAAGGAAAAATTTGCAACGTAAAAATGTGTAATTAAAATTCTTTGATAATTTTTCTATGTTAATGCATCAAGGCTTCTCATTTTATTTTAGTTGCTGGAAAAAAAATTTTAGTTCTAAAAAACTGATTCAATAAATTATTTATATGAAAAAATTTCTACGATTTGTTTTTTTACTTTCTTGGAAGTGTAACAACTTTTAAATGTTAAGTAGCAAAATTTAGTTTTGTCTGAAATTTTTGTTTTTCAGTTTAGAATAATTTAAGTGACTTTAATTTTGGCGATGCTTAAACGAGACGCCTTTTCTTTTCGTTTAAGTTAAAGGCATTTCTTTTGAATGTTTAGATTATTATCCAGAAATAATTTGTTTGAATACCAATTTTGAAGAATGAGTTTTTACAGTTTCCATTTTCTTTTTTTTTTTTTTTTTTTTTTTCTGTATAAATAAACCAACACAAATTTGAATTGATCTTTTCATCTATTCGTACATCAAACGTTTGGCCATTAATCCAGAATTAAATAAAGACTTATCAAAAATTTCAGTATCTATTTTAAACGGTACCTGTAAAGTTTACTTTTAAGTATTGCAAATAAATTTTATAAAATAAGTATGCACTTAAACTCCAATTGGAAATGGGAGAACATTTTATCAGCCTTATATCAAAGACACATGTGTGATATACTTCTTTGGTTATCTGTCTATCTGTCTATCTGTCTGTCTGTTTGTCTGTTTGTCTGTTTGTCTAAACGCTTATTTGATCCTCTATTCTTTTAGCTTGCGTGCTTTAGTCCAAATTTTAAAAATTTTTTTTATTAGTGCTGGTGATGGTGTTTGAAATTGAAATTGTGTTTGCTTGTTGATATTTTATTTGGTTATTCAGTTAAATGGTCATATTATTGCTTGACTTTGTGCCAGCATTAGCTTCCTCGGGCCGTTGAGCAAATACATAAATTATATTTTATTATGTGTTTGCATAAAAATTTCAGAAAGTACATTCGATAATGGTAAAACTTTTCTATTATTATTATTATTATTATTGTTGCTCTTATTTTGTTATTGTTGCAGCTACCACTGCAACAATTATCTTTGCATTTTTTACTTTCATTCTTTCATTACATTACAAATGAGAAGTGAACATTCTTTCACGGTGACTGCAAAAGTCTATAATTCTTTCTCTCTCTAACTTTCCCTCCCTCTATCACTATCTCTATCACTCTATCTGTGTATCTCTCTCTTTCTCTATTTATCTCATTCTATCTTTATATTTTATGTAGAGATATAAAGACCAGTTGATTTATTTGTCTAATGCAAACATTAAAGAATTTATCCTTTCAATTTTACTCCATTTTATTTAGCTTATTATTTATTCCATGTCGTATATATTTTTTTGAGATATATTTTCAACAGATTTTAAAAGTCACTTTTCATAAATGAGCAATCCCATAGAAACAAAACAAAAAAAAAAAAGAAATTTTTAAATTTTATTTATTTGCTTATTCTTCTTTTTTTTTTTTTTTTTGTAATCACGGAAAAATGTTATAGCTGATTGAAGTCTTGACTCTTAAATAACCTTTAATAAATGTATCAATAAAATGATAGTGAAATTCAAAAAAAATTTAAGTAATAGTTATTGGTAAATCATTAGAAAAGTTCATCTGTGGAATGAGATACAAGAAATGCTAAGCATATTTTAATTATCAAATAATTACATTGCCTTGATTTATATCAATTTAAATGCAGAATTGTAAATTTTATTGTTTTCAAAATAGAGCCCATTAAGCGGCCTTCAAAAAAAAAAAAAAATTGTCCAATCTAAGCGATTTGATATTTCTTTATTCATCGATATCTTTGCTTAAAACAAAAAAAAAAAAAAAAAAAAAAAGGACACGCCCATCTAACAAATTTCAAATATATATTCCTAAAAGTGCGGTATGTAATTTGAATACATAGAATTTTAAAAAAGAAATGCTGCTGCTGAAGTGAGAATATTTGAATTTCTATTCTACATCGATACAAAGATGCGATACTTTGTGTCTTAAGTAGTGTGTATTACGTAGTGTAGGGTATAATAAATAAATTAGGCCATTAAGTAAATTGTTTTTATAATAAATATTTAACTGAAATTTTAAAAGTTTATTTAGAAATATTTACAAAGAAAATGCCACAAAAGAGTTTGCATTAAATAATTCTTTAAAAGAAATGAAAATATTTGATGGATAATAAAGTAAAATTTAGTCAAATTTTAGATAAGATAAATTAAGATAAATGTGTGATAGATTAGACATTTTGTATAAATCGAAAATGTTTTTGTTAAATTGAAATCCAAAAAAGGTCAAATAATAGATCAATCATAACTAATCATTTGAAAATATTTATAATCGATTTATCGATTAATTAAAGCCATTATTTGGATCTCGAATTTTTGGGGCACCAAAAGCTTCAGCTGTGATTGCTCAATCACAATTTTGAGTGCTCAATTGAGCACTCTTTAAATGGACTAAATTTGACAGATATCTGAGAAAAAAAAAAAATTCCTTGATTTTACACACTAAAACTGATTGTTTAGTTAGATTTGAAGAAATCGTAAAAATATTTTATAAGAAATTTTAACCGAATGCAATTTTAGCATAGAAAATTTGAAATCTTTATGAATTTAAGTGCAAGTGTCCGTTACATAATTTTTTCTATCTAATTTGAAATAATTCTTATTTATAATGAATTTTAATGTATTACAAAATTTGAAAAAAGCCATGTTTAATTGTTAAATTCTATATAGCATTTTTAAGGGAAAATTCAAAAAAGTTTTTCAAAAAAAAAAAAATTAAAATTGAAAATGATAGAGAAAGTGAAATTGTTTCTTTCTTCATTTTGTAAGAGGTAAAATTTTTAAAAATTTGCAGGAAATTCTTATTAACTGAACATTTAATTTGCAACTTAAATATTGACCTAATTATTCCATTGTTGGCAACTTTTTTCACTTAACTTAGAGATGACTCTTCTAATAATAATTTCATGGAATTGAATCAATTTTAATTAATAATTATTGTAATATTTTCATTTTAAAATTTTATAATTTTATTAATGATAATTTCTTTATGACCAAGAAATTTTATTATACATTTTTCTTAGATATTTATAAAAAGAAAAGAACGTAAAATCATCAAATTTTATATTGATGATTTAACGTTTTGATTGGATACGATGAAATTTGCAATTGAGCTCAACATTTTCCTTGTAAATTTTCTTCTACCTAAATCATTCAATTTCCCTTCTATTATGGCTAATTTTTTTTTTTTTTTTATTTTTGTTTCATTTACTTACCCAAATTTAGAGAGAAGTTTTCTTAGTAGTAAAATTTTTCCTTTGCCGAAGTTTGGCCTTCTTTTTTGTGTTTTCTCATCTCTTAAAAATTTTCATTTAGTTTTGTCAATTTTTGCATTTGCTTTTTTTTTTATATTGATTTATATGTATAATTTTCATTTTATTTTTTTTTTATTTTATTTTATTTTTTTTATTTTATTTTATTTTATGTATATACTTTTTTTCATTATTAATTAATTACAATACATTCATAATTTTTCAATTGATCTTATTATTTTTGGTTGTTCTTTTTTCCATTTTTTTTTTTTGTTTTTTTTTTATTGTTATTGATATTTCTTTTATTCATGTGCATATGCATGTGTATGTGTATGTGTGTGTGTGTGTATGTGTCTGTAATTTTTTTTCTTCTTATTGCATTCATTTGGTATGTAAATTTAGCTTCTGCAAATTTTCTCTTATTTTATTAATTTTGTAAGAAAATATCAACAAAACAAAAAAAGTGTCAAAAAAGGAAAAAAAAAAAAACGAAAAAACAAAGGATTCACAAATCAATTGAAATTGTTGCAATTTTTTTCAAGGGGCTTCAAACAATTGGGCATCCATTGCAATCAGTTACAGTTAGTTTTTTTGACTTTTCAATAATTGGCTGCCTATGAAAAATTATTGTTACAAAATGTTGTTGCTTGTGGCTTTTTCTTTATAAATATTAAACAATTTCTTTTTTTTTTTTTTTTTTTTTTTTGGTGTATTATTTTTTTAATGGCCTGAACATTTTAGAGAAATATATGATGAAAATATTATCGTTCAAGTTTTTCCTTTACCTTGACGTTTACCTTTAACTTTTTCCTTTTTCCTTTAACTGAGAAATTATCAATAAAAAAAATTAAGAAAATTCATGCAAGAAACCAAAATTTATGGCACTGAAATGCTTCCTTTTTTTTTTTTTTTTTTTTTTTTTTGGTTTTTGCCAACAATAACAACAACCAAAAAATGAAAAAATTTAAAAAAGATATAATTAAATTAATTAAATAAATAATTAATTAATTAAAAAAGTTACCAAAAAAAGAGGAAAAAAAAGGAAAAAAAAAAAAGAAATTAAATCAAAATATAAATGAATTGAAACAAGTGAGATAACTTTACAAATAATAATCTAAAATTATTTCATAAACTTTTTTTAACCTTTACCCATCTACCTTCTTTAATTAGCTAATCAAATCATTAACACGTTAATTTTTCTGCTGATACATTTAATTTTTTTTTTTTTTTAATAATAATAATAATAATTTATTTATTTTGTGATTATTTGATGATTTCATGTGATTTAGATTTTAACAATTAATTTCTTAATTTTCTTAATTTAATCATTTAATTATTCTAGAAATTTAAATTTTGTCTCTTTTGTAGTTTGTTTTTTGTTTTTTGTTTTTTCTGAATTTCATTTCACATACAATTTGTTTGGTATTTATTTATTGTAAATTGTTATTTATTGTTTATTATTTATTTAACTTATTTTTCTAATTAATTTTAATTATAATTAAATAATATAATATTTTGTTATGCTTTTTTTTTATATGCTTCTATGAAATTTATAAATTATGAAATTATAAATTAAGAATTATTTATAATTCTTTTCATTTTGTTGTTCGAATTTTTTAATTTTTGATTTTTTGATTTTACGATTTTTCGATTTTTTATTTTTATTTTTTTGTTTATTCTGCTTACACTTATTTCTAAGTTATTTGTACAATTCTTGTTTTGCTACAATTTAAATTTTCTGTGTCTTTTTGGTCTTGAATGTATAAATTAGGAATAAAAAAAAAAAAAATAGAAAATTTTTGCATAAATTTTACATAAAATGATGGCAAATTAAATGAGGAGAAAGAAGAAGAAGAAGAAGATATAGAAAAAAAAAAAAACATATTTGCCAACCAAAACCCTTTGACTTTTCTTTTGGATTCATTTATCATTGGCCTCTACTTAAAATTTCTTTCTTTTGCCAATTTTTGGTTTTTTCTTGGGCTTTCGAAAAATCCGTAGCCGGTTTTTACTATAAATAAAATAAAATCAATAAGTTTCGTATGAAAAAATAAAAAATGTTATGGGCGATCGGTGGTGATTCTTAAATACCCTACATCAATTTGCTTAATCTGATAAAAAGAACTTAACTAAATGTTTTCTAAATTAAGTTCATAAAAAAAAAAAAATGGTCCAATTTGCTTTAATCTTTTTTTTTTTTTTCATTTTTGGTTTAAATTTTAAGTAATTTTTGTTTATCATTGAATTGATATGGAACAAGAACAATTGAAGCATATTTATGTAGTAAATTAAATAATCGACACGTTTTGAAAAATATATAAAATAAGAAATTTTATGAATTACATTAAAATAAAACATTTTGTGAGAAATGATCATAAATATTATTTAATTTTGTCCCAGACAATACAAAAAGTACGAAAGTACTGCTGAATTGAACTCTATAATAACAGCCTGGTCCATCATAAATCTTTTTAGATGTTACAAAATATCTGCACAAGTATGGAATCAAATACTAAGCGTCTGTTACTTATTTACTTTCAAAATTAATGGCCAAGTCTATGATACAACAAAAAATTTGCAAAAAAAAAAAAAAAATATCTCAAAATTTTTTAAAAATTTGACTTTAAACTATTTTTTTAAAGGACTTCATTAGTTCTATGGGTGATTTCTTCTTTTTCTTTTCTTTTAATATAAAAGAAAGCTGTTTTATAAATTAAATGAATTTTTATATAATAATCGCTATGGCCAATTATTACACTTGCTATTGGGGTAAGTACACTCAATCAAAATTTTGTTATATATTTTGAAAGAAGCGCCGAAAATCTTGCTAATTGCTATAAACAGATTCTAATTTTATTCAGATGGGAATCACTTGCCCTTTTATCTGAGATGTCAATTTCAAATTTTGATAGTAATTTTGAAAGTTAGTGCATTTAATGTGTTATTAAAACTAGGTCAAAGAATTTTTGAGTCTATTTTAGACCTGTCTGTTTTTTTCATTGGTTGCTTTGGTGGATTTTTTTTGTTTTTTTTTGTTTTTGTTTTGGAGGCCTCTAAAATCATACAAATAATATAAATTTACAATTTATTTTTGTTATAAATTTATAAAAACGATTTAACAAATTTATCAAAACGAATCAAATATTTATCGATTCATTAAAAGAAAAACA
Source organism: Melophagus ovinus (assembly GCA_023089585.1). NCBI lineage: Eukaryota > Metazoa > Arthropoda > Insecta > Diptera > Hippoboscidae > Melophagus > Melophagus ovinus. Next base: position 8,549,389 of record JAKKIB010000176.1, on the reverse strand, counting down.
AATAACGCATTTTCAATTCTTTTTTTTTTGTTGTTGTTCTACTTGTTCATAATTCAAATGCAGTAAGTTTTGACAACAAAAAAAAAAAAACAGTTTGACCACGCCCGCCTAATAACATATGACACTAATTAAATAAAATTCCCTTTATTTTTATATTCTTTGTATAAAGAAAAGAATTATTCTTCTAATTGATTGTGTAATAATTTTTAATAAAATTATCCTTCTATTCATTTCTATATATTATTTTATTTGTTTTCTCTCTCTTTTTCTCTCATCAGAATTTTATTTTTATTGAACATTTTTTTTTCACTGCTTTATATAAATAAAAATATAATTTTATATGGTTATTTATTTTGTATTTAATATATAACGAAATAAATCAAAAAATCAAACGATTAAAATTTAAATAATTTATATTAATTTCAATGATAAACTTATTTAATGTTTCAAGTTTCCTCATGCCATATGAAATTCTCATCATTATATCTTAACAAAAAAAAAAAAAAAAAAAAAAAATCGTGGCCATTTTTTTTCTTATGTAGGCCTCTAAACTCATACAACGGAATTATCAACCATTATTTATCGATTATTTTTTAATCATCATATGTGAAAATTTTGTCCAAATAAATTAAGAAATTTTAAAAAATTATGAATCAATGAAATAATTTAATTTTTTTTTTAAATATATTTTAAAGAATTTTTTTCGCTTTGTTTCACTTTAATTTTATTAATTTTTTTTTATTTTTAACACTATAATTATGAATTGAGTTATTCTCAAATATTATTCGCACTATAAATTTTTAAAAAATTTATATGGAAACTGAATCTGAAACTGAATCCGCAACACTTTCTCAATTATTTATATTCATCATTTTGTCTGTACATCCGTCTGCATAACCGTCTACACCTCCGTCTATTTATGTATTTCTATTATTAAATTATAAGTTATAATTTTTTGAAATTTTTTTTTTTTTTTTTGTTTATGAAATTTCTGAAGTGAGCTGCTACTCACTGTAATTAGAATTTTCAAATATATAGAACTTAAGTTATACGATATGGGCAAGATTTTTTATGGCCATTCTTACGAAAATGTTCTACTTAATAAAAGAGAAAAGAAGTTTTCAAATCGAAAGAAATTTCTTTATTTTAGAAGAATTTTCTTAATATTTTCTACAGTTTTTATTTACTCAGTAAGGCTGAAAAAAGGGGGGTCTTCCAAAATTTTTTGATAATTTCTTGAATTAAATTGAGAATAAAATGATGTAGAATATTTTATAAGCCAATTGATTTCTGTTCTAAATTAATATAAAGATAATTTAAAAGTGAAAAAGTTGATAATTTTTATTGATTTTGAAAAAAAAAAACCAGTAAAATGATGCTTCTTAGATGATAATTTTGTAAAATTTTCATGATAAATCAAGTTTTTTCTAGCATTGTTTTTGAAATTTTTTTTTTTAATTTATATTATTATTATTGTTGTTGTTGTTGTTGTTGTTGTTAGTATTATTATTTTTACATTATTATTTTTTAATTGAATTTTGATATATAATTTTTTCTCATAATTATTTTCTTAATTATTTTACATAATTTTTTTTGCAAAAAGAAAATTTTTTTTTAAATATGTTTTCTCCAAATTAATTTTGATTTATTTTTAAAAAGAAAATGTGCTTGTGATCGTGATCGTGATTGTGATTGTGTTTGTGTTTGTGATTGTTGTTAATTTTTTGTTTATCAACTTTTTTTTCTCTTTTATTTTATTTAAATTTATTTTTTGTTTGTGTGCGTTTTGTTTTTTTTTTTTTTTGTTTGATCAGTTGATTTTTGATTTTCTTGATGGATCAAACATAAAATTTCCTACAACTATTTTGATAAATCGCTAAACTGTTACAACTACTTTACCATTTTTTTTTTTTTTCATTTTTGGTTTTTATGAATTCATAATTTTCATAATTGTATGATGATGGATGTGTGTATATGTGTGTGTGTGTGTGTGTGTGTATTTGAAAGTGTGTATTTTTGAAATGTGAAATGGAAGTGAAAGTTTTGAATTCATATGACGAGGTTTAAATTGTAATTTCATTCAATTAACTTTATTCGATTGTTTTGCCCTTCTTTTTATTTATTATTTTTTTTTTTTTTTTTTTGCTTCTTCCTTTTTCGAATGCTCCAAATTTTCAATTTTTGCTTGTTTTTGTTTTTTTTTTTTTTTTGCTTTTTTATCTTTTCTACTCCTATTTTCATCTTGTTTTATTTATACTTTCTCTTCATTTGATTTTATTTTATTTTATTTTTACTTGATTTTCTCTTTCCCTTGTTTTTCTTTTCTTTTGGTTTTGTTTTTGGTTTTTTAAATGGTTGCATTGGCTTCTAATGTTGTTAATGTTAATGTTATGTTGATGTTGATGCTGATGTTGATATTAATATTTTAGGTTTTAAGTTAAATATATGTGCCTGTAATATGAATAAGAAATGACAAATGTAAAAATTTAGAACTTTTGAATTGAATTTTTGGAAATTGGTAACTTAAGAAAAAAAAAAGTTGAAAATAAAAAAATTTTTGATTTTGTAATGATTTCAATACATTTTAGACAATTTCATAAGAATCTGAAACAATTATTATTATTGAGATGAACTTACCGCATGCGTAACGTGTTTATTAGTAAAGTGGTTGCAACAACATATATAAATATCGCCGCTAAGCGAACCGCTGATGATGTTTTTCTTCTTGATATGGCCGCCATATTATCACCTAAAAAATTATTCAAAATAAATTATGATAAATGAGAAGATAGAGAGAAAAATAATAGAAACTATTGGAGTCCAGCATTTCATTGAAAATTTTACAAAAAAAAAAAAAAGAATAAATTTTTATTAGGAATTAAAAAAATAAATAAGTGCTTCAATTTTGTTAAAGAGTTTCGTCAAAATAGATCAAAATGGTTCAAAATAGTTCTTCTTTTTTTTTTTTTTTTTTTTGGAGGATTTTCGTAAACAATTTTTATAGTTATTTTCAAAGAGAAAATCTATCGAATCGATCGAATCGATTGCAATGGTTATTAATCTAATTTTGGAAGTTTTTTTATTATTATTATTTTTATGAAATTAAATTAAATTTTTTAAATTTTAATTTAATTTTCATTTAATTTCAAATTTAATTTTTTTAATTTTTTATGAAAACTTTTTAAAAACGTATTTACCTTTTGATACAAATACATATATACTGGCTGGTTCTGTATTACTCGCTGAACATGTATAATTTCCTGAATCGGATATTTGTGGTTCACGTATTATTAGACGACTTTGTGTACGTGGACCCGGTGTCGTTTCTATTGTTATATCGCGTCGTGAATCATAATAATTTATAAGACGATCATTCTTCTGCCAATAAACATATTGCGGTGGCGTTGGACTCTAAAACAACAACAACAACAACAACACAACAACAAAAATTATCAAATATTAATTATGTATATTATTTTGAAAATTATGAAGCGCTTTGATTGATCTAAAGTAAGTTGAAAGGTCTTTTGTTTTTAAGAAGTAGCAAGGACTTAACTTTTAAAATAAAAAGCAAATCAATTAAAAATTTTGAATAATAATAATTTTGAATAACACAATTAAGGGCTTTAATTTTTTTATTTGCTACAGATCGAACATCTAATGAATGATCGGGCAAAGTTTCAATTTTTTTAATAATATCAGTTTATGGGAATTGTAAAAAAAATTTCGATTAAATTGTCGTATATAACTAAAATTTTTCTTTATATGAAAAAAAAATTTCCTTCTTTATTTTATCTTATTAGTTTTTTTTTTTTTTTGTCCTAAATCAAAAATTATAAGGAACTAACACTATCAGTAACAACAACAGTTGTAATACAAAAAAAAAATAAATAAATAAATAAATAAATAGAAAAAAAAATTCAAAGATAGAAAAAAAGAGAAAACGCTAAAAGTTTTGGGCATAACGAGAAATTGAAAATATTTTGACAATTTCAATCGATATTTATGTATTTATCTATTGCTTCTATATTGTAAACATAGCATGAATGTATGTATGTATGTATGTGTGTGTGTGTGTGTGTCGATGTGTAGGGGCGTTTTTATAAACATATATAAAGAAATGTTCAATTGTTTTATTGTAAAAGGAAATTTATGTTCTGTCAAGTGCAATTTCAAACAGAAGATAATTACAACAATAGCAACAATAACAATAATATTAACAACAACAACAACAACAACAATGATACTATTAATATTGAATATTTGAAAATATTTATTCTTATTGTGTTGCAAAAAAAAAAAAAAATGGCACAAAAAGAAAAGCAGAAGCAAAAGCAAAAGCAAAAGTTAAAGCAAAGCAAATGCCACAAGAAATCAAAAAGAGAATTCCAGAGGAAATATAATAATTAAATATGCTTCTTCTTTGCTATTGTTAGTCCCAATTAATTAATATAATTATATTATCATTGTTATTATTCTCTAATATTCAAATATATTCAAAAAAAAAAATAAAAATAAAAATATTAAAAAAATAACAAAAAGTGAAACATTTCTTTCATTTATTCATTGCTTAATTTTTTTTAAAATTTTTTTGATTTTAAAATTTCAATTTTAAGTGAATGGAAATAAATTGAATTGAATTTATTTTACCTTTTCTATGATGCAAACAAGATTAATTGTTGAACCCATATCCACATGTAATTCACCGGAACCCAATATAAAAGCTTCCGGTACGACCACTTGTAGATTCACGAAATGTGATATGATGCCAGTGGGCGTTGAAACCTTTAAAAAATTTTTATGAAAAAGGAAATAAAAAGCAGAAAGAATAGTATAAAACAAAAACAAAAGAAAGAAATAATTGAAAATACATGAAATAACAATTAAATAAAATTTTATACGGAATTTACTTTAAAAAAAACCTAGAAAAAAAATGTATAAGTCGATGTTATAATTTATATAAAATTTCGATTTTATAAATTATATAAATTAATTATTTTGGATTAATTAATTAATGAATTAATTAGTTAGTTAATTTAAATTATTTAATTAATTAAATAAATAATTGATTAAGTTTAATCAAATAGTTAATTAATTATTTAATTAATTAATTTAATTAATTAATTAATTTTAATTAATTAATTAATTTTAATTAATTATTTAATTAATTTTAATTAATTATTTTATTAACTTTAATTAATTATTTTTATTAATTTTAATTAATTATTTTATTAATTTTATTTAATTAATTAATTAATTAACTAATTATTAAGGTAATTTTAATTAATTAATTAATTAATTGACTTTAACTAATTACTTATTTAATTTGAATTAATTAATTTGAATTACTTAATTGAAATTAATTAATTAACATGATTTATTTAAGTAAAATTATTTAGTAAACTTGAATTAATTAAATAAAATTTATTTGAATTAATTAATTAAATAATTAATTAAGTGCTTTTTAATTCTTCAAAGTTAAATATTACAAAACATCTTAATTTAAAAGGACAAAATGAGAACCTAAACATTTAATCATCTTGGTGATTAACTTAACTGATAATTATTATGCTAATTATAATTATAACAATAATCATGATAATAACTATAATATCTTTTTTTTTCTGAAATATCCTGTTAACATAATATTAAGAATATTAATAAAAGCAAGTAAAAAAAAAAAAAAAGAAAAAAAATTCTTTAATTATCAATTTCAAATCTTGACTTTTGAATGCGAATCGTGTAAATGAATTTTTTTTTTTTTTGTAAATTCCAAAACATCTCATCGAAGAATAAAACGAAAAATGTGAAAAAAGGAAAATAAAAAAAGAAACGAAATTGTAATTTATTTTATTTGCTTTTAAAATAAATCCATTGAAATGCATGAAATCAAAAGAATTGAAAATTCTTTATTTATTTATCTTTTATTTCTGCCCATAACTCTTTCTCTATCTCTCTCTTTCTGGCACTAAAATCTTAACTCTATTAAATTGAGAAATTATTGTAATTTGCATACACACACATTGACAATTAAATAAATACTATAAATATAATATATATATATATACACACACACACACACACACACACACAAAGATAGAAAGAGATAGATAGAGAGTTAAAGGCTTATATGTAAAAAATATTCTCCAAATCAAAATAAACTAAATAAAAAAAGAAAAAAAAAAAGAAAAACTGCAAATTTTAAAAGTAAAACAGATAAAAAAGAAAGGAGAAGTAAAAAAAAATGTAGGCAAAGAAAGTAGAATGAAAGATAAAATTAATAAACTTTATGTATGAAGCATGAATATTGCTGCTATATGTTGCTATCAACTCTAACTCCAAATTCCATTCAGGCACATTTCTTGCAAGTTCATTCTCTATTTATTTAGCTTGACTTCATTTATGTGCATATATATATGTGTGTATATGTATGTGTATGTGTGTGTGTGTGTGTGTGTGTGTGTGTTTCTTTTTTTTTTTTTTTTTTTTTTTTTTTGTTAATATAACTTTGTATATTTTATGGTCCATATAAATTGTGGCAAAAGTTTGTAACATGCAAAATCCATTCCAAACAAATATTTAACATTATCGATCGTTGCCTGTCTGTCTGTCTGTCTGTCTTTATATTTTATCCATTTATATAAAAATTTTTTCTAGTTTATTTGTAGATATTTTCGATATTTTAGTTTACAAATAATTTATAACAATTTTCCTTATCATCCTTATCAGATGATTCATTTATTTATTTAATGCATAGAAAGTAAAAAATAATAACAACAACAACAATATGAACATTTGTTTCTTATTTGTAATTTTTCAATGAATTTCAATGTAATACCGAATCCATTATTAGTGATATTAAATGTAATAGATTTTGTAAAGAAAATATTTTAAATAAGATGAATTGTTTGTTTGTTGGTTTGATTGATTGATTGATTGATTGATTGATTGATTGAAAGAAGAAAAAAAACAATAAATTCTGCTACTTTCAAAATTCTATACAATTTTAACATTTTATGAATTTATTTGTAAAGATTTTTCTTGTAATTTAAAAATTTATTAAATATATAAAAAAAAAAATAATAATAATGTAGATGGCTCTAAGAGTTAGCGCCGATCGAATTCTTCCAATTGTTGTTCAACTAACTGTTCATGTAAGAAAGAATTCATTGAAAATGACAAAAATGAGAAAAATGAGAAAAATTAGAAAAATTAGAAAACTGAGAAAAATGAAAAAAATGAAAAAAAAAATTATAGAAAAAAATTAGAAAAATGACAAAAAGAATAAGAAGAAGAAGAAAAAGAAGAAGAAAAAGAAAAATAAAATAATTATTTTTCCTGTTTTCTTATTTTTTTTTTTGGTTTTTTTCCTTTATGTTCTTTTTAATGCTTCTATTCTTATTGTTGTTGTTGTTGTTGTTTATTTCTAATACTCCTCTTGCTATTATTTTATTTGGTGTGATTTCATTTTATTTAAAATATACATTTCGTTTGCTTTTTTTCTATGATCACAATGTTTTAGCATTCATTTCATGTTTTTGTATGGCATTTTCATTAAGTTATTATTGTTAGTTTTTGTGTTTATGTTAACCATGTTATGTCCTACCCTGTCTCCACCATTCATTCTATAACAATTTTAGACTACTTTTCACATTGCCATTACCAGGCATATTTTCATTGAGCTTTGCTTCCTTTTCGTGGCATCTTTTGACTTGCAATTTATTTTCGTAATGTCACTGCTTTTTTTGTTATTGTTATTGTTATTGTTGTTATTATTATTGTTGTTGTTGTTGTTGCTGTTTTTTGTGTTTTTGGGCTATTAAATTTGCATGAACTGGTAAAAGGCAATTTGTGTTGTCAAGCAGAAATGAATGTGAAAAGTCATTCATTTATATTAATATATATCTGCTTCTCCTTCTCCTTCTTCCTCTTCTTCTTCTTCTTCTTCTTCTTCTTCTTCATCTTTAATATTTCTACAACATCTCTCAGCTCTTAGTAACATTTGGTTACCTTCTAAACCATTCTCATACTTTTCATACCAATTTTCTCCTTTTTTTTTTTTTTTTTGGTATTGTACGTGCATGAATGACAAACACACACACACACTCACACACACTCACACACACAGACACACACAGACATAACAATATAAGATCTCTTTACTCTTTAAAATAGCGAAGGGTCCTTTAGTTGCTTAACTTCTTAATATTCTAGATATAAACTTGATAAATGCGCATCAAAATTCACGAATTTGTTCAAATATTGTAAAGATTAGTTTCCAATTGAAAGCATTTGATTTCCATTTATTTTAGATAAATTCTCTATCGAAGACTTTTGATATAACTCTATTTGTTGTACAATAATATGAAGCGCTTTCGGTATTGAAAAATCTTTTCTATCAAAACAAAAACAAAACCCAAAATTTAAAATAGAACAATTTTTGTACATTCCAAAACAAAACAAAAAAAAAACAAAGCTAAAATTTCCAGAGACATATGAGCATTTATTTGGTATATCTTTCCAAGGACATGCTAAAGTGCTACTACAAAAAAAAAAAACTCTTAGAACTCTTAATGGTCGTCTATTCCTAGAAATGGCAAACATTCTCAATCTGAAAGTAAACAGAACTATTGAAAGCTTTTTTTTATGTACAAATAACTTTGAATTAAAAGTAGTTAAAATTTTTCAAAGATTAAGCCAGTAATATGGGCCTAATTTACATGGGGTCACCGATCTGTCTTATTGCCAATGATTTGTACAATCAAAAGAAAGAAAAAATGGAAAATGTAAAATTTTGGCCATTTTCATTTTTGCTGCAGCCCTTTTTTTTTATCTAGTTAAATCTAGTTATTAATCAAGGAAATTTTATAATTATCCAGAATAACTCTTCAAAAGAAATCTGATTTCTAGATTATTTGATCTAAGATAAAAATTTTATCCACATATAAAAAAAAGGCTCTTAAAAGTCATTTTAGTTTCGAGTTTAATATTTGCAAGCATTTTAAAATGAAGAAACCTCTGACCAAAAAACAGAATAACAAAAGCCAAGAAAAAAAATGGATATAAAAAAAAAAAAAAAGAAAAGAAAAGGTCGAGAAACACAAAAAGTAGAGGAATAAAGGAAAAGCAAAAAAAAAAAAATGGAAAAGAAATAGTTGCACCCTCATGATTGTACCTTCAAAGAAATACATGTGTTTACATGTTCAAAAGGCGTAATAATAATAGAATAATAGAAAGAATAAAGAAGAAGTGAAATGAGAGGAGAAAATATATGAAAAGATGGTAGCAATGCACGAGGGGTAAAAAAAAAAAAAAAAAAAAAAATCACATGCACGTTCGCTTTCTAATTGACTTACTCATGCATTTAATAATTTACAGTGAAAAAGTGAAAAGCGACTTTTTTTAAAAAAACAATAATAAAAATAAAAAATAAAAAAAAAATTTAAAAAAGAAAAAAACAAATTAAATTTAAAACAGAAAAACAACTAAGAAAAACGTTATTTGAATGAAAAAAAATATCTTGAGTAGCTAAATTTTCCAAGCACATTCATATATTAGGTTGGCCATTAAGCGTTTATAGATTTATTTAGTGGAAAATAAGAAGGGCAAATAAACAATTTCAATTGTGAAAATATCAATTTACTTAAATAAATGTCATTTGTTCTTTTCCTTTTTTTTTTTTTTTTGATCGTTTATCAAGTTTAAGTTAGTGCTGTACAAAAAAAAAAAAATTTTTTTTTAAATTTTTTTGAATTGTTTGAAATGAAAGCTTTCATTTTATATTTTATATTTAACATGAAACTAAGTAATTAATTGAAGAAATTATTTTTTATTAAATCAACAAGAAAATATGAGTAATGGTTGTAGTCACTCTCGAAGACAAAGATCTTAGATTTTTTTTTTTAGTTTTTTTTTTTTTTTTTTTTAAATTTCGAACCTCATTTATGGTACAAGGTATTATAAGTTTGTATAGATGAAATAACTTTTTTTATAATAACCATCCACTCCTTCATCAATTTGTCCATCTATCCGTCCTTCTCTACGTTCATCTATCCGTTTGTTTGATTATTCATCTCCCGAAAAGTATTAAACTCATGGATGTCGTTTATCTAAAAACGCAAATTACTTTTACAAGATTTTGCTGAATATTTAAGAATAAACAAATCGCAAAACGATTTTAATTTCATTGATAAAGTAAACTTTTTCATTATAACTCATAACTCATCTCGTATCAAATTGTAAAGCTACAATGGAAATATTTACTATGGCAACTATAAATTTTAATAATTTAAATTTATAATGAGTAAAATTTAAAAGCAGCTTTGAAATTGCCACAAATAGATTTCGTGAATACATTTGAAACTAAATTGAAATGTTTCCTGAGAAATGTTTACTAAAAGATAATTTACAAATTTTCAAAATTATATTTAACTGAAATAAATTTCACCAAGATACTTTTATATTTGATGCAAATCTCAAAATAGTTAAGCGAAAAAAAAAAAAAATGTTAAAGTCTAAATAAAAAAGATGATTATGATGGCAATAAAATTGTGTTTAAATTATAAATAATATATAAATTATTATTTTTATTTCAATATGAATTTTTATGCAAAATTTTTATAATTATTTTGCCAAAAAAAAAAAAAAAAAACATTTTCTTCTTCAATTTTATTTGCCAATATTTTTCTTTATCATTTTGAATTTCATTTTTGCATAATTTTTCAATTAAGTTACTTTAAAATTTACCTGACATTCGTACATGCCATGATCACGTCGTTGCACAAATTTTATTTGTAATGTCCACATATTCGAGCCAGGCGCATGCAGTATTGCAAAACGTTCATCATTTGTATACAATTGAGCACCGGACGATAATATATGCCAATCACGACGCCTTATCCAAGATATTTGATTCTATAATGGCACAATTAATCCAAGCGGCAATGAAACAGAGAAAGAAGAAGAGAAAGAGAGAAAAAGAGATAGAGACACAGAGAGAATGAATAAGAGGCCATTAATATAAAGAATTAAGAAAATTATATTTGGGTAGAGGCAAATTTTGTATGCGCACCATTCAGATACTACAATTAATTATTCAAAATTTTATGATACAGGCAGAAAATTTGATGTTACAAAAATATGGAGAGGTCTACTCCATATGCTTAAATTATTATCATTATTGATCATTCTAAAGTAAGAGCTTAAATATGTATATAAAATTTCAATTTGCTGTCTGCTGCCGTTTTCAAGTTATGAGAGAACAAAAAAAAAAAAAAAAAAAACTAGAAAAGTTTGCTTAAGAAAAATTGAAATGTTCTTAGTTTATGGACGTGTCTTTTCACTTAATTAACTCATTTTAAATTTCATTTAATGTAAATGAATTTCAAATATTTCTCACAAATTTTTTATTACATATGGACAGATGGACAGATGGACAGATGGACAGATGGAGAGACATATCTAAATAGTTTCATAATTTAATGTTAAACCATAATAAATTTTGCGTAGCATACTTTTGGGGCGTTGCTAATTAAATAAATATAAAAGTATATCTTCAACTTTTGGATGGTGAACGTAATATGTATATTTATGTGTGTGTATATATGTGTGTATGTGTATGTGTATGTATGTGTATGTGTATGTGTATGTGTATGTGTTGTTTACATAAGTCTGATAATACAAAAAGCATACAAATATATGACCCATAATATCCTTCAACTTTTCTTAACATACACACACACACACACACACATATATATGCGCTCATACATTTATGTACATAAATACATTGATTCGTATGGAAAATGTGAGCACATGACCAAACGTCATATTGTTGTTTCTTTGGAAGAGAAAATGTACAATTAAGAAAATTTATATGAAAAGTAAATTTTAATGAAATAAGTTAAACAGGAAAAAAATTTACAAGCAAATATATAAAAATACAAATTTTGTAGGTAATTGATAAATGGGAAAAAAAATATCATTATAGTTGGGATTTTTGTGTGACTTTTAAATACTCCATTTTAATGTTGCTCTTAAAATTGTGATTGAAAAATAAAGGTACAAATGAAGAAAGTGAAAAAAATTTCAATTAAAGTAAATTTATGAATTTCACGATAACTTTCATTGGCAGGCTCTCAATTCCTTTGCAGAAAACTAAATAAGATTAGAAAAATGTTAAACTATAGAAAAATATACTCCAAATCGCCTTCATATCTAAAATTTCATTTATTCATAACTAAATTGACATCCATTCATTCTATTGATACGGGACAATATCCCTTTCAATAATTTTCCATCTTTCATCTAGCCTAAATTCCCATAAAATTGTTATGAGATGAGTCACATAAATTTGCACATAAATATTGGTTTACTAGATGGTTTTGTAAAATTAATCAAGTAAACACTTTAACTTTATAAATTTTTATCACTCCAACAAAGTGCACAATTCTTATCACTCACTTCTGCTACTTTGCCAATAGAAAATATTTATGCAAAATCGTAGTTAGCTTTGACATTTTTTTATGAAAGATATATTTTGGGAAATTTTCTAAAAATTTTTCATTCAGATTTTGTTCATCGAAGCGAATTGGTCGTCAAATATATTTTTATAAGAAATTTATTCATTAATTTATTTTGTAGCCATTTAATAATGTCCTTTCATATTTCAATAAGTGCAAGGACATTCGGAAGTGTCCTATTTATTTTTTAATTTATTTTTTTTTTTTTGTATGAAATTAAAAGTGAAATATTTTAAAATATCTAAAAGCGATCATGGTTCTAAATTTCTGCGAAATTATCAACGTTTTTTTGGTGCCGCACTGAGATGTAGCTTAAGTGTAAATTGACAGCAGGCAGCTGCTATGTAGGACTCTTGAAGTTTTTGATGTTGAGATTCCAATGAAATGAGTTCTACCAAAAGGACACATCGTAATTGCATAGATTTTTCAAAGGTAAATTATTTTTTCAATATAATAATTTGATTTCGTTTGCAGAATCCTTTTCTTTTGCCATCCTTTTATTTTATTTCACTTATTTCACTTTATTTTATTTTATAATTTTTTGTAATAAAAGTATTTACAGATTGTAGGACGCTTTCAAAGTAATTTCAAAATTTCCTCCAGTGGCATCAAAAAAGTTCGATAGTCAGTCAAAGCCGCCATTCAATGCTTCTGTGAAAGATCGTTCTTATCGTTATAAGTTGTCAAGGATGCAGTTTCTTTTCTTGATGGTTGCGTAAGTTAAAGTAAAAATTTAAATTATTATTCTTTGATTGATGGTAAAATCGCGTTATTATTTTAAAATCTACTAGAGCCTTTGTCGATGAAAGTCCATTGATGGGCTTTTAATAATCTTTTAAGGGTTCCATAAATTTCATTTTGATCAATTTCATGTTACGACCAAGGAAATTTCGCAATGATTGACTTACTGGATGAATATTTTATTGGGACCTCAACATCACAAAGTTAAAAAGTTTTGCAAAGTAGCCGCTTATTGTCAATTTACCCATAAGTTATTTCCCAGAATGGAACCAAAGAAACAAATCAAGTTTCGTCGAAATTCAGAGCGTGATACAACAAAACATATTTTAAAATTTTATCAATTTCATTCCAACATTATTTTTAATAAATCGATTTTTGTTATATTTTATTCGACATTTATATTTTTATCAAAATAAATAAACATACTTTTTAATAACCATCGATTTGGTGGTAAAAAACTAAACAAATATGAGTCACTTAATTATTTTGCATGAAGTGTAAGATTTCCACAGATTGAAATCTTAGCGTCCCTCTAATGCACAGATTACAAAAGGACCTTTTTCCATGAAATAGAGAAAGCTAAAGAGTACTATTGGATGTTTCGTAATCAAAGGATACGAAAGCAAATACAAAAAAAAATGTTTTAGGTAACCGCTTCTTTAAAAATTATCCATTCTACTTCTAATTGCTAACCGTTCATTCTAAAAAATGTTTTCAAGTCTCTTCCAATGAAAACTTTTCTTCAATGAGATCGCATTAACACAATCTGAACAGACTTGACTTTGTGGAACCAATTTAAGTTACAAATATATTGAACTATTGTGTTCCTCTGAATCGTATTTATAAATCAAAAATTCCATCGAAATTAGAAAAAGTTTTTAGGTAACCGTTCTTTAAAAATTATCTTCTATTCTATTGCTAACGTTATTAAAAAATGTTTCAATTCTTCCAATGAAATCTTTTCCTTCAATGAGATCGCATTACACAAAAAAACTTCACTTTTGGAAACAATTTAATATAAAAATTGAAATAGGTTCTTGAATGTATTATATCAAAAAATTCATCGAATATTTAGAAACAAGTTTTTAGGTAAACCAATTATTTTGACCCAAAAAAATAATTTTCATTTTGCTAAGAAAAAATTTTATAAAAATCAATAGTTTATTTCTTCCAAGAAAATTCGGCAAGTTTTATACTTTGCCAGGAAAAATTTTTAGGAAAAATCGCAATTGCTTTGATTTTTCTCAAAAAAAAAACCCTAATTTTCATTGTTTGCTAAGAAAAAATTTCTATAAAAATCAAGTAGTTTATTTTCTTCCAAGAAAAATTTCGGCAAATTTTTATACTTTGCCAGGAAAAAATTTTTAGGAAAAATCGCAATTAGCTTTGATTTTTTTCTCAAAAAAAAAATACCTAATTTTCATGTTTGCTAAAAAAAATTTTATAAAAATCGCAATAGCTTTGAATTTTTCTTCCAAGAAAAACTTTCGGCGAAATTTATTATTACTTTGCCAGGAAAAAATTTTTAGGAAAAATCCAATTTTGCTTTGATTTTTTTCTCAAAAAAAATACTCTATTTTCAATTTACAAAAAATTTTATACAAATCGAATTAGCCTTGAATTTTTTTCATATCACAAAAATCGCAATTTTTTAAACTTTTTAATTAACGATAATCTAATTATAATGAAATAGAATGGAACCACTAAATTACATCGATATTGATTTTCTTAATATAAATTCTTTTCTTCAATCTCATTGTCATGCCTTTTGATAAGAAAAAATTTTTAATATAAATAAAGTCAGCAATATAACTTAAATTTTTTATAATTTAACAACGAAATTATTTTTAATTGAAAGAAAAACTAAAAATTTTAAGATAATGGACAAATCTGAAAGGATTATATTTGATTGCTTAAAAAATTTTAATCCTTAATTATATGAGTCCTTGTTCAAAGGATAAAATGTTTAAGTAAATATAATAAACAAGGAAAATTGAAAGAAATTTTCATCAAAAAGAAGAAATTCGTGAAGAATTAATGATATCTTTGCCACGACAATTAGATTTCAAATACAATTTTGCTGAATTTTTGTAAAAAAAAAAAAAAAATTGAATTGATCAGATATTTGGTAACACCGACAAAGAGAAAGACAGACTCATAAATTTTTTATCCTTTAACCAAAATAAAAAGAAAATTATGGAATGAAATGATAAAGTTTAAGTGATTTATTTATTTGTACAATTTTTGGAATTTCCTTTGTTTTTTCTTTTTTTTTTTTTTTTTTGCTATTTCATTTTCTGTTTTATTGTTTACCATTCAATTTGAATTAAATTAGGATTTTAATGGAACAAAAAATAAATAAAAAAACAGAAAAAAAAAAGCGAAAACTGTCAAATACAAGTAGTCCATTTTTATTGTGTTACGCTTGTAAATAAACACAATAAAATGATAAAATTTTTAATATAATCAAATGAAATATAAAAGAATTCATTTACATATAATACAATTATAATAATAATGTTAATAATAATAATAAACCATGACAAAATAAATAAGTAAGAAAGTTTCATTTTGCTGAATCTAAATCATTGAATAATCCAACGTCCAAGCACCAGAATCGCTTTAGAACGTGTTTCAGTTTCTTTTAGTAGTAATTTGAAAACCTAAATGTTAAATAATGTAAACTTGATATTGTATTATTTTTTGGACAGACATTCAAGGCATCAAAGGCCTTCAGCTTTCTATATTTTGGAGGTTTGTAAATAAAGAGCAAAAACCAATAAATTTTGCTTACAAAAAAAACTGAGATACTCTCAGTTTACTAGGAACTGTGGGCGTGTCCTTAAACCGAATTTTTTCATTTTCAACAACAATTTGTGTGCAAGGATTTCTGATGTTCTAGCCAAATTTGAGCTTGATATCTTTTATTTAACGGCCAGGATAATGCTAGTACACACAAGGATAGGCCGTTAGATGGACAGACGTATAGACATATCTAAGTTGATTTAGAATTTGAGATTTAACAAGATTTTATATAATTTGTAGAATCTCTGGCTCTTCATTTGGGATATTAGAAACATAATGATAAATTAAATAGACGTCTAAACTTTGGATGATTATATAAAATTATAAACACAAATGCAAATGGAAATGGAAATGGAAATGAATGAAATGGAAATGGAAATGGAAATGGAAAGGGAAATGCAAATTCAATCCCAAATATAAATACAAATAAAAATAGCTCTAATTAATTAGTAGATATTAACAAGCAGAAAATTATTCGCATACGAATGTCCTTTTTTATAATTATTATTGTTAAAAAAATGGTTAAATCCTAATTGCTTGTTAATATGGCTTACGTAAATATATAAATTGAGAAACCTATAAACATGCAGACAGATAGACAGACAGACAGACAGACAAACAGACAAACAGATACATACATAGATAGTTATATAGCCAAGTGTGTATGTGTGTGTGTGTGTGTGTGTGTGTGTTGAGAGAGAGAGAGAGAGAGAGAGAGAGAGGAAAAGCATAATTATATATAATTAGATAAGGCAAAGAGACAGACAGACAGACAGACGAGCAAGTCATTTTTGTATTCATATATAAAACTGCCATGCAAATGCGTTTCTGGATAAATTTCAGTCAACTGCTGTTGACTGCTTGTTGCGGCTACTTTTTTTTTTTATTGTTTTTTATATTTATTTTATTATATGTGTTACATATTAATATATATATATTAGCAGTACCAGCAATAATAATTTAAATAATAAATTAACGGTTGGCCAAGTGATTAATTTGCTTTAATATTAAAATAATACGCTTTACATGAATTTCATATAAAAAAAAAATTTATACATGTATATATTGATATATATGTACCCTACACAATTCTAATGATACCTTATATTTAAATAATTGTATGGAACACTTGTAAATTGTCTTAAGGTGGATCCAACTTCTATTACAAAAATTTAAATCATTTCTAAAAGCAAAAACATTTTGTAACATTTGGAATCGGCTTATTGTTATGAGTCTACATCTAAATATTTATATACATATTTCTATCTCTTTATGTCTATCTTTCTCTCTCTCATTCTCACTCTCTCTTTCTCTCTCTTTATAGGTCTGTCCATATAAATTGGCGTTTAAAGTGCAGAAAAAAAATTTTATATAAAATTGAATAGAATTTGAAAATGTAAGCTGCGTTTTGCTTCAAAGATGAAACACAAAATTTTTTCTATGAATGAAATTGAAGAAGTTCCAATTTTCACAATTATTCCTCATATAAAAGTTATATTTTCCAAGGAAGAAAATAATAAATAAAACAAGTTAATAAGTGTAAAATTTTGGAAGATTTTTTTTTTTTTTTTTAGGAAAATTTTTGCATTTGTTTCTATATAAGAAATTTGATCTAGATAACTACGTTTTTAAGGGCCTCTTGTATGCATTGAGGAAGTAATATAATTTCTTCTTCTTTTTTTTTTTCCATACGATTTTCTTAAGTTTTCAAGGGCATTGCGAAATTTTAAGAATTTTAAAGTATTTTAAGAGTCTTCCTTCAACGACTTTAATATTATTTAGCTTGATACGTTTATATAATAATAATAATAATAATAAATAATTGAAATAAGAAGAAGCAGAAAATAAAACATAGATATATGAACATTGTACTGAGATAATGCCATAATAAGCGATTAAGTGAATTTATTATAAAAATAAACCTGCTACAAAAGCAACAATGACAACAACAACAATAATAACAACTTGTCAGAACAAGTGTAATGAGGAATGTATATTTATAAAAAAATATTAAAAAAAAAAAACAATAAATTTAACAAATAAATAAATGCATGTATAAAATAATAATTTTTGGTACAGTTAAAGCAAAACAAAAAAAAAAAAAAAAAAAAGAAACTGATCACACAAATGAACAAAATTAGTTATAGAAAAGCATAAAAGACATATAAAAAGAAAAATACTTAAAAAAAAAAATAAGTATAAATAAAAATGAGAATAATAATAATAATACAATAAATAATACAATTATTTATATATACGTAAATATTTTTATATATATAAAAAATAATACGATAACATTTTTTGTATCTTCTCTCATTTATTTATTTTATAGATTTATAGATTTATTTATTTAAATTTTTCTATTTTTTTTTTTTTTTTTGCTTTTTTTTTGTATTTTCATTTCATTTTTCATTTTATTTATATTGCTCAATATAAACAGCAATTATTGATGGGATGAAAATACAACACAAAGAAAATGAGTTATGTACAAAAAAAAAAAAAAAAAAAAGAAGGGAAAAGCCGGAAGAAATCGATATATGACCTTTAGAAATGGAAGCTTAATTGCCCTTCCTTGGTCATTCCTTGGCTTATATGTTAAGCGCAATTTTAACGGTACTAAATTTTCATGAGGCAAATTAAAGGTCCCACCATTTCTATTTCATTTTATAAAGACTTCAATAGAACATTGCAAATCAATCATAGAGCAATAGACAAGAAAGAGAAATGAAAAGAAATGAAAAGAAATCAAAATAAAGGGTATAAAAATGGTCAAGAATAGAGGCGGGGAAGATGTCATATGTAAAATGTGAAATGTCGAAAACAGTGAAAAATTTTTCATAAAAAAATAAATATTTCGCTAAACATTTTATGCATTTTTTTTTATGCATATTTAAAAATTTTATATTAATATAACTTTTTTCTAATAAGATCATTTGTCATTTGCCATCCATTTTATAAAATTTCTATCAATCAATATATTCTAAATATTTTCCATTCATTTTATATGATTATACTATTTTTTTTTTTTTTTTTTTTTTGCATCATTATGCCATCTTAGAGAATTGAACTCAGTTTTTTTTTTTTTATGAAATTTTCTAAAGAAAATGAAATAAAATGGCGCCATTTGTGAATTTTACATTAATCAAATCATTTAAAAAAAAAAATTTTTTAATAACATTTAACACCTTTCATCTCTCATATAAATTTTCTCAAGGTAATCCATTCATCTATTCATCTAACCATGCGTATGCTTTTACCCATCAATAATTAATAAATTATCCATGGATAAAAGTCAAAGTTATCAGAAAAATTATGGTAGAAAGTTACAAAAGATTAATAAGATCCAATAACCTTAAATAATCCAGGATTTTTTTTATTATATTTTACTTAAAAGGAGGCGTGACAAATATTTATGAATTATAATTTAGAATATGAATTTCATCTAATGATATATAAGTTAAATTAAATTAAAAATTAATAACTTGAGTATGAAGAAAAATTTGATGTCTTCCAATATTTGCAAAGTACATTCAATTCATGCCATTTTTACAAGCAATCAATCAATTTTTATTATTCTACTCAATATAAGAAATATATCATCTATTACAATGAAGCTCAGACAGACACAAACAAATCGTATCTGTCTTAGCAGAAAATTTTTGTCCATTGATTATAAATGATAGTTGAATCTTGAAGCTGATTTTTGATGTCTCTATTTTTTAGAATATTGCAAACAATTTCCCTAGAATGAGTTTGCATTCGAGATTTACGAATAATATTAATAATAACAATAACAAATAATCGAGAATGAAAATTTCCAAAAGAAAAGACAAGCAGAGTGTTAAAATAGAGTACTCGAGATAAAATGATTCGCGTTAATTGTAGCGGGTCTTTAGCCTCAACTTTCTTTACTCTTCACTTATATTTCCATTATTTTCAATATCTTTTTTGTCTTTTCCTTTTCATTTTCTCTTATCTCTTTTCTAACACTTTCTTTTTAATAATGCATTTAATTAAGTGGATAATTTGAAAGAAGAAAATGGAGAGCTCTCACACTTTTTTTTCCTGTTTTTTTTTTTTTCGCTTCATTTTTTTCACTTCAGTTTTTTTTTTCTTAAAATTTTCTCTTATTCCTTGTTTCTCTAGTTTTTTACACTATTTTTTTTTCATTGTGTAGGGAAATATCGTGACTTATTTAATTCAATGGGTTCTTTGTCTTTCCTGTCCTTTTTTTTTTTTGAAAGCAACGAAAGGAAAAGAAGAAAACCTTTTAAAGCAATTTTTAAATTTTGTTATTGTTGTTGTTGTTTGTTTGTTTTCCTTACGTTTGAATTTTCTTTGTCTTCCTGCAGCATTTTAATTTAATTGAAATAAAACACTAAAGATTTCCCTGAACGTGTAAATATTTTACTTGTTTCTTTTTGTGAAGGCAACGGAAATGTTGCTTCCAAAAAAAAAAAAAAAAAAAATTTAAAAACAATTTAAAATTACAACAATTAATTGAAGATAGTTTGACAAATACGCACACACATCCTCTCATTTTTATAAAACAAAAAAAAAAAAAAAGAAAAGAAAAGAAAAGAAAAAAAACCAAGAAAAAAAATTTTTATGCAAATAAAATAAATATTTTGTTAGAGTTTTTTTTTGCTATGATTTTTTTTCTGTTTAGAAATTTTTCGTAAAAATTTCAAGTTTCTTTTAAATTTATGCATTTTGTGTTGTTTTGTGTTGTTTTGTGTTGTTTTGTGTTGTCTTTTTCTTGTAATCAAAACAAACCCAATTAACACCCACTCTATCCACACCGGTGACCTTGCATATTAGAAATGCTATACCACCCAACTGGACGGTCGTATTATGGGCCATCATCTGAAATATAAAAGAAAACAAATTACAAAAAAAAAAAAACAATTAGCATAAAAAGGATACAAAAAAGTAGAAAAAGCTGAAGAAATTGAAGTAGAAAACAAAAAGTAGAGAAGGCAAGAAAATCGTTTTAAGAAATCGCTACATCTCAGAAATCTAAATGGCCAAATTTGTATAGAGAAGTTTTCAAAAAAAAAAAAAAAAACGATTAATTTCATTCAAAATTAATGGAAGCGATAAATAAAAATATATCATTCAAAAATAAAGGAAACAACCTGACTTCGAGATTCCGAGGCACTATCTAAGAAACTTTCTAGCGAGAAATAGATAGATGATTGAAAAGAGACCCATTATACTTTACACATAGATAGATAGATAGATAGATAGAGATAGATAGAGAGAGAGAGATAGATAGATAGAGGGAGATAGATAGAAAGAGTTAGGAGTATACTTACTTCGCTATCTTCAAACATGGGACTATCGCTGCTATCGATATTGTTGTTGCCGTTATCCAATTTTGTTTCTGAACTGATACCGCCTCGCATCCATAACTTCTTCCAATCGCTGTCTGTTAATATAGATTTATGTTCTGAAAATTTTTATATCATATTAATAAAAATTAAATATCATCTATGAGAATGATTTAGTCATAATAATTATAAATTTCGTCATTTTTAGCATTTTAATTGATTTTTACAAAATTTTCCAATTTTTCCAGTTTATTATAATTTTTTTTTATTTGTATAAATTCCTTTTTTTAAAACTTATATCACTTTTGTTACAAAGAATAAAGAGTTTGTGTGAAACAGTTTTTTTTTTTTTTTTAAGGGTTTAAAGCAGTTCTGCTTCTTCACCCATCTGAGCCAGGTTAATTTACCATTAAAGGACAATTTTGCAGATTTTAATAAAAAAATTTCATAAATGTATGAGATTTGGAACCAAATTGGTTTAATATTTTAAAATTAATATGTAGCAATTTTAATGGAATTTCTGGAAGCCCACCATGCCATTCCATTCCAATTTTTATAATATTTTAAAAATAAATGATCCAATAATTTGTGCTTATAAAACATGCCAAATGTGGCAAAGAAAATTTCTATAAAAATGTGAATTTTATTTTCAAATGGGACAACATAAAATATCGAAATTTATTTATGCTTCTACTCATTTTATCACAATCTCTCACTCTCACTCTCACTCTCACTCTTTTACTCTGTAAATCTCATACATTTTTGTTTAAACCACAATTAAGTCTTTGCGGGCAGGCACACACATTGAGATGATGATGATGATTTAAAGGATATAAAGTGTAAGGGTATTTTCATAAAACTTTCCGCCACATTTTCTAATTATGTACGTGAAATAATTACATATATATATATATATATATTTCATATAGATTGCATGTGTGGACAATATGAAGAAAATAATATGAAAAAAAAAAGAAAATTTTTTTTTTTTTTTTTCAAAAAGATTATCCAAATATAAATAACACATACGCATAATTTGGCATAATTTGAGTTAATTTAAAGTTAAAATCATTTTATGAAAATATTTTGCCTTAAACAGAAAACATTCTTAAAGATTAGGAAAAGGAGATATTTCATATAACATGAGCTTAATAAATATACATTTTTTTTTTTATATTAATTTTAAAGAATACAATTTTCAATGCAATTTTTCAATAGAAAATTCATACGTACCAATGAAACTCTTTTAAAATTTAGGCCTCTTTAAATAATCAATGGCCTTTACAAAATATTGTGATATTTCATTATGCTTTATTTATTTATTTTTTTATTAATAATTTTTAAATGGTAACAAAATACTTTTATAACTAATTATTGAATTATATTAAATATATTTATCTGGGACACGTTCACACATTTCCAATTATCTGCTTTAGTATTTTCAACTTGAAGTAATACATTTTAAAAAATTTATTGTAAAAGATTTAAATTGAAACGTGCATGTAAAACTTGCTGGCAAAGGCGTAAGCCAAAGATGATCATTAAAGATTAAAGGCCTAAACGAAATCGATTGGATTGATGATTTATTTTGTTTAATAATTTCATTGTTGTATTGGTATTGTATTTCATCATAATGTAATTTTTTAAATTTAGTTCAATATTTTTTATACACTTAGAATTTTATTTTATTATTTTCATATTTTTTATTTCAAATTTCTGAAAATTCAATTGATTTCATAATAATTTCTTTTTATTAATTTCAGTTTCAGTTTTATCAGTTAATTTGTATATAAAAGTTTTAGATATTTCAATTACAGTTGTGAGTATCGAAAAAAAAAAAAAAAAAAGAAAATAAATTAGCACTTACCTAAAGGCTCTAAAGTTGTGGCCAATAATATTGTGGGCAGGCAAAATAATATGAAACGTATACTCAGCAAATGTCGTAACACCAATCTGGTCAACATTTGTGTGCAGGCGTAGAGCAAATGTATAAAATTTTGATTTAAATTAATTTGAATCGTTATTGAATCGATATTGAGCTAATTGATTTTTATATAAATACATATAAGAAAAAAAATTTTTTTTTTATCCTTTCACAAATTTTATTGCTAAAAATTTCTCATCTAATTCTTAGACTTTAGCTGATCTCCTTTGATTTTTGAATTTTGGCTTCCGGTTTTGTTTTATTCAAATATGCCACAGCATTAAATTCAACTTTGCTGGCAGCATTTACGTAAAGCATTCATTAGCAATAATTTTCAGTTTAATATTGAAGTTCAAATTTCAAATTTCAAATTTCAAATTTCAAATTTCAAATTTTTCTTTTTCTTTTTTTAATTCTTGTTGTTTATTAATATTTTTTTTATTGTTTTCTATTTGCTTATAATTTTGGCATTCTTTGGATATTTTTAATATTTTCAATATATTTAAAATTTTTCATTTTTTTTTTTTTCGGTTGTTGTTGTCATTATGTTTCTTCTTCTTATTAATGCTTTCTTATGTCTTATGTCCACGATTGCGTTTGTAATTGGAAGAAATATTTCTATTTATTATTGGATACATCAAAATAAATAGGCTTGGTATAAGTGGGCGTGCCAATGTATATATATCTTTTCTGGCAATTTTTTTCTTGTTTTTCCTTTTCTATTTCTTTTTTTTCTGTTGCCATTAATTAATATGAATTAATCTCATTTTATTATTTTTAGCATTTTTTTTTTTTTTTTTTTTTTTTTTTTTTTTTGGGAAATATTACGCTTCCGTTTGCTATCACACCTGAAAAATTCTCATAAGCCAAAAGAAGATGAAGATGTAGATGAAAAAGAAAATAAAGTAAAAATGTTAGAAAACTAAAAGAAAAAACAAAAAAAAAAAAAAAGAAGAAGAAGAAGAAGAAGAACGCGATAATGATACAAAAGAAAAACTAATTCAAATAAAATTTTTTTTTAATTTAAATAATTATTTTAGCAAATTTTGCTGTTGCTGCTGCTGCTGCTGCTGCTGCTGCTGCAACTGCTGTTGCCAATGTTGTTACTGGTACTATTGCTGTTGCTATTATTGTTGTTGTTGCTTGTTGTTGTTACATCTAACGCTAACTGTAAAAGGAAATGTAGCGAAAAAAAAGAAACGAGAAAATGCAAAATTTATTTAGTTGAAAAGCAGATAATTTCAGAAATACCAAGAATATATGCATATATACATGTGTGTGTGTGTGGTGCGTGTGTGTGTGTGTGTGTGACAAAGAGAGACAAAGAGATATAAAAAAACTATTAGAGAAATGGCCTAAAAGAAAAGTAAACATTTGGACAATTAATTTACAAAACTTTTTCTTATTTTTATTTCATTCTTTTTTCTTTTTGTCGTAAAATTTTTTCCCATTATTTTTCTTTTTGCGAATTGTTGACTCAGTTTTGTTAAAAATGTGTAAATGTAATTAAAAATTTATTTAATTTATGTAAAAATATCGCAAAACAATCTAAACGATTATTTACATTCATGTATGTCTGTCTGTCTAAATATCTTTGTGTATGTCTGCCTTTTCGACTCAATAAAATTGAAAAATTAACATTTACAATAAAAATTCTATCAAGTAGCTTGATATTTCTTATAAATTAAATTCTCTTGGTTTTTGAATTTTTTACTTCAATCAGAAGAAGAAAATTCAAATAATCCACGTTTATATTCGATAAATTTTCAGTTCTTCTTAACAAATTGTGTGTATTCGCTTTCGCCTATCGCTTACGCTTACTCTTATCGCATTCGCTTATCGCTTATCGCTTACGCTTTTTGCTTTTGCTTTTCTCTTACGCTTTTCTCTTACGCTTTTCAATTTCGCTTTATTCTTTCGCTTATCACTTTCATCTATCGCTTTCGCTTATCGTATTCACCTAACGCGTTTGCTTATTCCTTTCGCCTATCGCTTTCGCTTATCGCTTACGCTTTTCGCTTTTGCTTTTCTCTTACGCTTTTCTCTTACGCTTTTCAATTTCGCTTTATTCTTTCGCTTATCACTTTCATCTATCGCTTTCGCTTATCGTATTCACCTAACGCGTTTGCTTATTCCTTTCGCCTATCGCTTTCGCTTATCGCTTACGCTTTCGCTTAGTTGCTTTTCTTACGCTTTTCATCGTTTAACTCACCTTTTCATTTCGCTTTTTAGTATCAAAATTGCATTATCGCTTATCGCTTATCGCTTACGCTTTTCGCTTTTGCTTTTCTCTTACGCTTTTCTCTTACGCTTTTCAATTTCGCTTTATTCTTTCGCTTATCACTTTCATCTATCGCTTTCGCT
The DNA here is from genome assembly GCA_023089585.1 of Melophagus ovinus. Classification (NCBI taxonomy): domain Eukaryota; kingdom Metazoa; phylum Arthropoda; class Insecta; order Diptera; family Hippoboscidae; genus Melophagus; species Melophagus ovinus. The sequence continues at coordinate 8,523,701 of JAKKIB010000176.1, read as the reverse complement.
TATCGTATTCACCTAACGCGTTTGCTTATTCCTTTCGCCTATCGCTTTCGCTTATCGCTTTCGCTTAGCCCAGATTGTTATTGATAATCCTCCCAAATCGATTTAAACAATCAGCCTTTTTTTTTTTAGAACAAAAAAAATTGCCAAAATTTATTTATTTGTAAATTTCTTTTGGAATATTTTCATAATAAATTTGTAGGATTAATCGTAAAATATTCTCAAATTTTCGATTTGTTTGTTTCTTTTGCAATTTATTATATTTCCTTTACATTCTTATTTTATTCTATTATATTCTATTCATTTCATTGAATTTCATTTCTTTTGCCATTACATTCTACCTGCTACATAATTTATTTAAGAGTGACACTTATCAAGTTTAATTTGTATGATATTTTATTTTAATATTTTATTTTATTTTTAATGTTGTTTGTTATCTTTTTTGGTTTTGGTATTTTTTTTTCTCTTAATTTTTTTTTTTTTTTTTTTTTGCGTAAAATTTTAATAAAGTGCCTGCCACGCGCAATTATTTTTCGCATTCACCATTTACAAGGCAAAAGTGAATTAAATTAGATATAACGTGCAACAACATTTTGACTTTCAATGGCGCATCAGTGGCAACAACATGGCAACTAAGGCACTGAAAGACGTTAAAAAATGTTGAGAATAACAAAATGGGAAATACCAAACAACGGCTACAATTATTCAAATTACAAAAAGTTCAAACTTTAAATTGGAGAAAATTTTAGAGAGTAGATTTTTGTAAAGTAAAATCTTCTAAGGAAAATTCTATTTCAAAGAAAGGACAAAATAAAAATAGACTAAAATATAATTCTAAAGATTTTTAATGATGATGATGAGGAATAAATTATAAGAATATATCAATATCAATTTTTGTAATTAATTTAAATTTGTTTGGAATCAGGCGTCTAGGTCTAATCGTTTTCTCGGGCCTTTTTTTTTTTTTAATAGAAATAAACAAAGTAATAAGTTAAATAATAAGTTAAAAATTTATAAAATAGCAACAAAGTGTTAGTTATTAAATGGCCACAAGGGCCATGTCCTTATCTGAGATTTTTTTTTTTTACAAAAAGTGAAATATTGCTCTAATAAAAATATAAGAAAATGGGCACAAAACTTCATAAAATAAACGTGTCTAGTTTAAAATTTTGCTAGGGGTATTCAAAATGAATATTTTAAATGAAATTTGAAAAAAAAAGAAAAAACTCAAATTTTATCTCACTTAAGTCTATTTTACTCCTTCACTTTATATTTAAATGGACTTTCCATTGCCACTTTTGAATGTTTCCTGATTTTTATCATATTCTATATTTATGATACGTTAAAGGGCATGCAATAGGAATTTTGGATCGCTTTCCTTGGAATACTATGAAGAGCGTTAAAAGAAACGTATCTTTCGAAAGTTCAAAACCTCCCTGAAATTCCTAAGCGAATTACATTAGCATCTACATTATTGTTATTGTACATTGATAATTTATAAATCTGTGCCGATAATTTATAACATTCATTCTGTGGCGAAGCCCTAGAAATTATCACTTGATTTTTGCCGATCGACTTAGACTACACTCTTTAAAATTCCTTTACTTATATGATATAAGCCTACCCATCCATTTATCTAACTACCCATCTGTTTGTATATTAAGTTAGGGATTATAAGTTCCTTAGATTTCTTAAATTTCTTCGATTTAATTTGGTGATATGCATGTTTTGTCGACTCTAAGATGAACTCTCTCAAAAATACCGCCAAACGGTTGACCACTCCCCCCAATATCATGATATTTTCTTCTAAACAAAAAGTTCCGTGGATTTTTTTTAAGTTGGAGGGCGAAAAAGTTTTTTTCCTTTTTTTTTTTTTTTGCTTTTTTGCTTCTGGGCCCTTTTTGCATTTTGACGAATATTTGATTGCAGATGACTCTAAAGTTCTTTTTTTTATCTTTTTCACTTTCTCAATATGAAATAGGGTATTTAAAACTTGCCTCTGATCTACTAGAACAATCTTCATTTGTTTTTTTTTTGTGCCTTTAACAGCGTTTTCCAGACAAAAAAAAAAGGCAAAGCAGAAAAAACTCGCGTTAGTTGGAGGGAAAAAAAGTTGTCATCAAAGTATTTAAGCTTTTATAGCCGTAAATAAAATATATGATGCACGTTCATTGCTGTTGTTGTTGTTGTTTTTGTTGTTGTTTGTGCTTATCTTTTTTGTTGTCGTGTCACTTTTGTGTGGCTGAAAAACTTTTCACATTTTTTCAATTAGTTCACGTTTATTTGCTTCTCTACGTATTGTTATTGTTGTTGTTGTTGTTATTATTATTTTGTATTGGTGTATGTGCGTGTGTGTTAATATAAATTTATTGGACAATGCCTTGCTGCCATTAAAGCAAAGATAAACGGATTACATTCTTAAACGTCATACGATTTCTTCTTCTTCTTTTTCTTCTTCTTCTGGTTTTTCTTTTTATTTCTTTTTTTTTGAAGCAAAACCAAAGACTCAATTAATTTTTAATTACTCTTGTCCATTTTTTGTTGTGCTTGTACTTCTTCTTCATCTTCCACGTTGCTTTCACAATCTACAACTTTGTCTTGACACTTTTAAATCTGCTTCTTCTTTTTAAGGATTTCATTCTTCTTGGTCCTGGATTTTTTATATCGTCTTCTTTTATCTTCATGCTCACATTTTCCTTTTCTTTTATTTTTTTTTGTCTCACTCTCTCTCTCTCTCTCTCTCTCTATCTCTATCTTTCTCTCACTTTTATCTCTATCTCTTTCACACTCTCTGTTTATTTAATTTTTTTTTTTTAATTATTTTTTCTCGTTTCCTTGGCTGTGTATGTACATGCGAGTGTGGTGTGTGTGTGTGTGTGTTTGTGTGTTTGTGCAAGTCCATACAAAGAGATTTTTCTCACATTTTATTAATTTTAATTATAATTTTTTTGAAATTTTAATTCTTCACCGGCATTTTCATTCTTTTAATGTGATATCCTGGCATAATCCTCATTTTGTCCTTTCATCTTTCTACTTCTAGAACAAAAGTATTAAGAAAACATTTAAAGAACTTTTATTGAGCTTTTAAGATTTAATGTATTTGCTTTTAAATCTGCTTGTCGTTTAACTTGTTGTTGTTGTTGTTTGTTGTTGTTGTTGTTGTGTGGTGGGTGGTGGTGGTGGGTGGTTTTGGTTGTTGTGTGTTTGTTGGTGTGTGGTGTGTGTTTGGTGTGGTGTGTGGTATTTTGCTGTTGGTTTTTTGTGTTGTGTGTGTGGGGGTGGTGTGGTTAACATTATTTCTTCCTGCACTACTTCTTCTGCATATTTTTTCTCTTCTCTATCAAATCACCGCAAAGATGTTTCACGTGACAGTGTGATCGAAATTTTATGTGTGATCGTTATTGTTGTTGTTACAATTTTCTGCTTGTTGCGCTTCTATTTTACATGCTTGTGGTGTGTGTGTGTGTGTGTGTGTGTGTGGTGTGTGTGTGTGTGTGTGTTTAGCAACATTAATTGTAGAGTTCTCTTTTCTTCGTTTCTATTTCATTTTTCTGTTGTTGTTATTGTTATTGCTATTGTTATTGTTGTTGTTGTGTTTGTTGTTGTTATTGTACTCATAAAAATTGAAATAAAAAGTACAAAGAAGAAATGTAATCGCCTTTTCATCAACTTTAATTTAATTAACGTTAAGACCATAAAGGCCACTTTTGTGTGCCCTTGTATATGTCTATCTGTCTGTCTGTCTGTCTGTCTATATGTGCAATCACAACTTTTTCAATTACAATTTTCTTCTACACCTCTGGCATATACATACAAACACACACATAAACATCATTTCAAAATTTTTATAGAAATTTTAACTAACAAAATTTAATCGTGATAAATGTTAACTTAACATAATTTAGACGCTATTTTTCTGTTGGCATAAAGTTTCATAAATTGAATTCAAGTGAATTCAATGGAAAATTTTTTGATAAACAAAAAAAATGCCAAATTATTGTTTGTTGGGCATTTCTTTTCATTTTTTTTATACTTCTGCTTTTCTATCTGCTCTGTCTGCTCTGTCTGCTCTGTCTGCTCTATCTTGTTCCATAATGATAAATCAGATGCTGCTTAGGAAAATCTTATCAAAAGATTTATATTTATTTATATATTTATATAGGCACTTCAAGGCGAATTTCTTAGATATATTAAATTTTTGAAAATTTTATCGCCTTCAAGGAGAGACAATTAGAGACAACGAGAGAAAAAAAGAGAACTCAATTTCAATATATCTGGAAAGATTTTTTCATCAAACCCTTTTCTTTCCATTTTCTTATCGCAAATATTATTCATCTACTCAATCAACTTGCAGAATAAATCAAGCACTAAATCGCTTGCCTCATGATGCATTTGTGCCTCGTATCCAAAAAATCGAAATTATTTGATCAACTAACTAAATTAATTTCCATTGTAAATGTAAATGTTTCAATTGCTTGCCATATAAACTGAAACAAACAATCGATGTATAAATGGAAAATGAAAATTTTTAACTCATAAAATTTATGAAATGATAATAAATTATTGTTCAACTCAAAATTTATTATTGTTGTTATTGCTGTTGTTGTTATTATTATTATTGTTATTTTTTTTTTTTTTTGTTTTATACTTAAACAACAAATCATATGAAATAATTTAATTAGTCCATTTTGATTTGATGGCTACTTCACTGTTTCATTTCGAATCAACTTTTGATGGAAATGTATTGTAAGCGTTTTCATACATTCATGTAAATTGTAAAGAAATATGAGATTTAAGAGAAAAGGCCGAATTTGTATTTTGAATTGCAATTGTTATTAAATGCCCCGAAGGTTTGTTTTTTTTTGTTTTTGTTTTTGTTTTTTTTTTTTTTGGTGAAATTTATTTTTATTAATTTCTGTTTTTTTCTTTATGTTTAGCTTGGGTTAATCTTTTGTTTTTTTTTTTTGGTTTTTTAAAGTCCACAGAGATCGTGATAAAAATGTTTTTCTCATTTTTAATTTTTTTTTTATTAATTGAGAATATTTTCCGCGTATCATTTTTATTTATTTATTTCTTTTTTTTTTTTTTGTATTTGGTTTTTCTAGAATTTCTAGAAGAAAAAATACCAAAGAAAAAGAAGCGCAAGTGTTTACATTAAAATTTCATGGAAAATTTTAATTCAAAGTGCTCTCTTATTGCAATAAAGTGAGAAAAAGGTATAAATAGAGAGTGAAAGTGAATGAAAGAGTGAGTGAAAGTAGGTGAGAGTGATTTGGAGTTGAGTGATAGTGAGTAAAATTAAGTGATAGAGAGTAAGAGTGACTGATTGTGAGTGTAAGTGACTAATAGAGAGTGAGAATGAGTGAGCGAGAGTGAGTGCGAGTAATTGAGAATGAGTGAATTAGAGAAAAAAATTGATAAATTTTTTTTTAAACAATTTTCAATTTCTTAAGCGTCAAAAAAAAGTCCTGCGTTAGGCTTTTGTTTAGCTTCAGGCATCGGTTGACTTAAACGCCATAAAAGGCTCTTTTAGGATTGTTAGGAGAATGGACAAGGCCTATGGAGTATAAATATCTATTAAATGAATGTGTGAAAATTCAAGAATATAAATTAAATTCCTTTATTTTTCTCAATTTTTCTTCTTTTTTTGTGTGTGTTCTTTTTTTTTTTTTTTGGGTTAAATCTGAGAAATAAATTTCTAACGACATTTCATGATTAATAGAGTTAATTCATTTGGCCTTTTTAATGCTCTTGTTTTAATGTAGTTTTATATTATTTAAATATAAATATAAATATATATTTTTTCTCTTAATTTTTTGGGCAACACTATATTTGTAAATAATAAACAGTAAAAGAAAAAAATAGGAAATTTTGCAAAAAAAAAAAAATGAAACATTTGAAGAATGTTTAATTGAGATAATTGAGCCGAATTTTTAAATACTCTACTACCGTTTAGGTGAACCTTAAGAAATTGAAATGTTGCTAGAAAATTTATAAAAACAAAAAAAAGATTTGTTGTAAACTTTTTTATGCGATTTTCATCATAAAGAAAAAAATTTATTGGAAAATTTCTATAAATGTAAATTCGGAAGTTCTCTTCCTTTTCCACCATTTCTAGAAGCAACTTGAAAATGTTAAAATTAATTTCAATTTGGATTAATTGCAAAAGCGTTCATTGCATCGATATAATTAAAACATTTTGATCTAATAATTGCTTCATAAAGGCCATTGCTTTGACAAGCAACTCCAATTGGATTATTGTAACAAAATGAAACATGGACCTATGCTTTACGTGAAACGATACATGAAAGAGAATTAAAAAATATAATTTAATTGGGTCCATTTTCAAAAGTTGGTCTGTATGTAAAAAAAAACTTTTAAGACCAGACTTTCAAAATGACTACCGAAGTGACTTCCATAGTGAATTCCAAGTGACTTCCGTAGGGACTTCCGTAGTGGCATTCGAAGTGACTACCGAAGTGTGTTTCATAGTGATTTCCGCAGTGACTCCCGAACTGACTTCCACAATCACTACCGTAGTAATTTTCGTAGTGACTTCCAAAATGACTTCCGTAGTAATTTCCGTAGTAACATATAGATTGGTTCAAAGCTTTAAGAAAGTACTTCCAATTGTTTTGGCGTTTTAAAAACACTAACTAATACTCTTTGAAATTTTTTTTAACTTTTTCTGGTTTTTTTTTTTTTTTATTAGATTTTTCAAGTGTAACAAACAGTCATACATACCGAATATAGCGCAATGTACCACAAGTGTTGTGGTCTCAAACAAAATACAAACAAACAAAAAAAAAAAAAAAAACTAAAATAATATGTATAAAGATAGATAGAAAGAGAGAGAAAGAGAAATTAAGAAAGAGAGATAAAAAAAAATAAATGAAGACTGAAGATAAATAAAAAATCTGCAACAAATGATACAAAATAAATAATAATAAATTTATGTTGGCAAATATTTTCATTTAGTAAACATATATACACACCTACATAACCACACTCAAACACACACACACAAACACACACACATACACACAAAGAGCCATTCCAACATACATGCAAATAAAAATTTGAAGAATAAGATGTAAAAAAAAAAATGAGATGTAACAAATTACAAAATCGCACACACAAACACACACACGCACAGAGTTAATGCTGTAGTCATGCGTATACAATTACATTTATGTAAATATATATGTATTTAAATAAAAAAATATATAAATATATGTAAAGTAAATATCAGTGAATTGTGAAAGATAATTCACGTCGTTTTTCATTTTGTGATGCCATCAACATATACATAGAGATAGAAAGAGATAGAAAGAGAGAGAAGAGAGAGAGAGAGAGACAGAATATATATATATATATATATTGTTAGATATATTAACTCATTCCATATGAAATTTATAAAAAAAAGTTTTTGTAGGAAAAATTTACAAAACGCAATTGGCCAAAAAAAAAAAAAAAAAAATTGAATGAGTTTTAATAACAAAGTATCCCTTATTTTGGATAATAATGAGAAGCGTATAATCGACATAACTTTTAATTTGTAAAAAATCATCTATATAGAGAAAATATTTGTAATTTTCATAAAGTTTTGTTTTATATTTTTTGTTTTGTTTTGATAATAAAAACAACGTCCTTTCTTTTGAAATTCGATGAATTTTTTTTTTTTAGGTTTTTCTTTATTTTTGTTTTTTTTTTCCTCCGTTCAATGTAGAATATTTGAAATTTATCCATAGACTTCTTACTTCTTGCTTTCTTGCTTTTTTTTTAAGTTTTCTTTTTCTTCTTCTTCTTTTTACCATTTTTTACCATATTCGTTCTGTCATATGTATGGCATTAAATTTGCGGGTATAAACGATTGAAAATGTCAAAATGCATTTTATTTTCATTTAAATATATAAAATAAAAAAAAAAATATAAAACAAAATAATAGAAATAAATGCATTATAATTAAATTTGCGCACACACCCACACAAACGCCCACATAACGTTATTTCATGATAAACAAATAAACTTGAATTTATTTGAAAAAAAAAAAACTTATATATATAAAAATAATTAAATACAAAATAGATAAATTTAAAAAAAAAAATAGAACAATTTAAATTAGTAATAATAATAATAAAAAAAAAATGCAATTAAAGTTTTTGCCGTTCATTTGATATTTTTTCTTATTATTATTATTATTATTACAATTTGCTATTAATGTTCGTTTTGTTGTAAAGACAACGATATTTCATTTATTATCTGATTAAATTAGTGCAAATGTTTGTAACACTCCGAAAACGCATTGATTTAGATCCATTTTTTTTTTTTTATTATAACGATCCACGTAGCATCACTTTCTGAGATGATTAAAGTTTATCTAACCATTTTCTGTCTATTTAACTTTTGTCCATAAGAATTTATTAACAAAAAATTTTTTTAATGAAATTTATTTCATTTCAATGTTTTGGGCCCAGAGAGGAAATTATTAATATTAGACCATTTTTTTATGACTACTTGTACAATAAAAAAAAAAAAGAGAAGGTTCTTATATGAAAAAAATATAATTAAAAGATGATAGTACTAAATATGAAGCAGCTTGGATCAAATTTAATCCAGATCGTATACATTTTTATAACTCTTTCTCACACGACGCCTTTTTCCGAAAATTGAATTGATTTTATGAACAAAAGTTAAAATTTTGAATAGATTTTAATAAAAACTGTGTATACCAAATTGAACCATTTTTAGATTGAGCCAAATTGAGCCATTTTTATTAATATTCTTAATAATATTGATAAAAATGAAAAATTAAAATTAATTTAATTTAATTTTTAATTTAATTTAATTATAATTATAATTTAAATTAAATGTAACTTTTAATTAAATTAAATTTAATTTTTATGTATTTTAATTTGAATTTAAATTTAAATTTTTTTTATACAAATCTTAATTAAATTATATTAATTTTAATTTTTAATTTAATTTACTTTTTAATTTAATTTAATTTTGTGTAATTTAAATTAAATTTAACTTTTAATGAAATTAATTTTAATTTAAATTTAAATTTTTTTTATACAAATCTTAATTAAATTATATTAATTTTAATTTTTAATTTAATTTACTTTTTAATTTAATTTAATTTTGTGTAATTTAAATTAAATTTAATTTTAATGAAATTAATTTTAATTTAAATTTAAATTTTTTTTATACAAATCTTAATTAAATTATATTAATTTTAAGTTTTAATTTAATTTACTTTTTAATTTAATTTAATTTTGTGTAATTTAAATTAAATTTAATTTTATAAATTAAATTTAAATTTTACAAATTAATAAATTATATTAATTTTTTTATTACTTAAATTTAATATTTTTAATAAATTCAATTAATTTATAATTAATTAATTTAAATTTAATTTTTATACAAATCTTAATTAATTATTATTTATTATTATTTATTTGCACGAATGTAATTAAATTAAAAAAATTTATATAATTTCTTTGAGGCAAATCTTTAATAAACACCATCAAAATATCAATGTGACATTTGTTGAAGCGTGAGTAATATCTGCCACATGTAAACTCATTATATTAGAAATTATTTATTAATTTGGAGGTAAAATCTTTACAAAATATAACGAATTCAAATTTATTATTAATTTTATTTCAATTTCATTTCAAAATTAACAATTTTAGAATTTAGGCAAAAGTATCCATTTACTTATGCCATAAGCATCATGATTATCATCTCAAATGGATGGGATGGATCTTAAGTTTTAAGATTATTTCGTTAAATAATCGATCGATTGATTCGATTGTTTTGACCAATTGACCAATTAGATACAATTTGCTCATGGAAATTTCTATTTATTTACATGGACAATGAATTCAATGAATAATATTTTGATTAAGCATCAATTAATAAAATACTTAATTAATTAATAAAAAACTGATTCGATTTGCTCAAATTATAAAGTTAATTATACTTGAATACTAATTAGAAATAAGTGTTGAATAAAAAGTAACTGCAAAAAATATGTAAAATCAAAATAATAAACAATAAAATTAAAGGAAATGAAATGACATATAAAAATTTTGGTTGGAAAAATGTATTTTTGTGTGAAAACTTTTGCTTTTCATGGGCACCCCTTTTTTTTGGTCTTTTCTCTTCTTTCAATTGAATTATGATTTATATTTAATTTAATTATTATTTATATATTTATATTTAATTTTCGTTTTGATAAGATTGTACAGAAAAAGAGGGAAGTGAAAAGAGCCTTTTTGGCCTTTTTTTTTTCTGGTTTTGAAGTTTTGGAAAATTTGTTCGTTGTTTTTTTTTTGTTTTTTTTTTTTTTTTGGGAGGAGGAATTTGTTCAGCTTTAGTTTTGTTTTATTCTGCTTAATACTTTTGTTGTTGTTATTATCACTGTTATTTGTTCTATATAAAATATTTTATCTGTTATCGATATGCTGCCATGTCAAAAAGAATGCAAACGAATGAAAAACAAAACAGAGAAAACTCAAACAAACAAACAAAATTAAAACAGAAATTCATGGAAAATTTTTTAATAAATAAATGAATAAAATTTATAAATGCCATGATTGCACTTATATTTTTATATATATACCAAAAAAAAAATAGTTAGCTATAGCAATGGACACTGGCATTGGTATGACCATATTTTCATGGGGAATTGGACAAAAAAAATTGCATCAGGAAATGGTGACTAACAATTAAAATTCATTGAAATAGTTTTGATCAACAAATTATATGTAATTTTTAAAGCAATTGAATAAAACCAATACTAATACAACAACAACAACAACAACAACAAAAATTAAATTAAATTGAATTGTGAAATATAATTGTGATTCTGTTTTGCATCTTTAGTTGTGGAATGTAACTAACAAAAAGTTTATTCAAATATTTCAAAACGATTTAATTTTGCTAAATGCTGTCCATATTATTATTATATTATTATTATTATTATAAATATTTATGATTATTATTATAAATTATTATTATTGTTGTACGAATTAAAGATAAATTTTTTTGGATAAAAAATATCACTTAAACATGAATTTATCGATTATTATCGAATATATTTTAATAGAGCTTTGCTTTAGAGTAAATGTAAAAAAAGGATAAAGTAGATCTGAAGAGATTTGAAGAAATTTGAACAGATCTAAAGAGATATGAAGAGATCTGAAGAGATCTGAAGAGATTTGAAGAGATTTAAAGACATTTGAGAAGTCTTGAAGAGATTTGAGGAGATCTAAAGAGATCTAAAGAGATCTAAAGAGAATTGAAGAGATCTAAAGAGATCTAAAGAGATCTAAAGAGATCTAAAGAGAATTGAAGAGATATGAAGAGATCTGAAGAGATCTAAAGAGATCTTGAAGAGATCTAAAGAGATCTAAAGAGAATTGAAGAGATCTGAAGAGTCCTGAAGAGATTTGAAGAGATTTAAAGACATTTGAGAAGTCTTGAAGAGATTTGAGGAGATCTAAAGAGATCTGAAGGGCTTTGAAGAGATCTGAAGGTATTTGAAGAGATGTAAAGAGTTTTAAAGACATTTGAATATGAGACTCATATTTAAATGAATTGGATTTGATCTTAACTATTTCTCTTTCAGAAATTATATTATTAAAAAATTACAATAATATTATTAATGAATAATTTTGTTCGAATGATTGGACAGACAAAGGATGTATCATTATGATCCCAAACAACTATAAATCTAAAAAATCAATTTTTTTGCCCGATTTAAACTTAAGCTTAAACTTATTGTTATGGGATATTGAAAATTAATTTTCATGTACACACACACACACATATATATATATATATATATATATAGGAATACACACATGCACATGTATAGATATACCCAGACAAATATGTGTGATATGTCTAATCGTTTGCCCAAATTTTTAGTTATATTTTCTTGGTTGTTTTTGTTTTCATTTCTATTTTCCTTTGTACAAATTATTCAAATTTATAAATTATTTATGAATTTTTTTCAAACATCACACAACATAAATAACATTTTAATCAATATCTATAGAAGTTGATAACATCGAACTGAATTGAACTGAAGCCAATAAAATGAAGTCAAACAAAAACCAAAATCGAAACCAAAGAAAATAAACCGAAAAAACTGGCCAAAATCGAAGAGACAAATTTTTCATTAGGAATAATTTTGTCATATGTTCGAAGAAGTAGCAAAAGTATTAGAATGAGAAATACTAACAAGCATCCAAATAGCAAACAGCAACAAGTTTTTCGAAAAATTTATAACAATTTATTTGAAAAATATGGAAATCAAAAGAAGATCAATAAAGAAAATCAACAAATCCAGAAAACAGCAATTTCTACTTATACAAAAGACACTGATACAAAAGAAGAAGAAGAAGATGAAGAAGCAGATAATGACTTCAAAAAAAAAAAGTTTATGAATTATTGTAGAAAAGTGAAAACAGTTCACTTTTTCACTTTTGAATTTTCACTTTTGAATTTTTCAGAATTATTTTTCTATTTTCTATAAAAATTTTTTTCTATAAAATTTTCATCAGTATCTTTCTCAATCCATATAAAAATTTTTAAGAAGAAAAAATTTCATTCTTATATGCTTCATAGAATTTTGCAATAGATCATTCAAGATTACTTGAAATTTCATTTCAACCAAAATACATAAAATTCTTAGTTCTAAGTTTGCACTTTTTTTTTCTTGCTGGTCCTGACTTAAAGCTCATTTTTTCTTTTTTATTTTTTTATAATTTTATTTTATTTTTTGTAATTATAAATATATAAATTTTTTATATTCTTTGTACAATTCAAGTGACAACATGAAAAAAAAAAATTTCACCCTAACAATTCATTATTTATTTATATTTTAGATGAAAGCAAAATAAATTCATTCATTCATCCATCTTTGCATCAAATGAATTATTTATTTAACTTATTTTTAAAACTATTGAATATCATTTATCATTAACGAAAAAAAAAAAAACAAAAAAAATAAAATAATATAAAATAAAGAGAATGCAGTTAAAAACTAAAAAAATAAAATTTTTGGAATAAAATTTAAAAGAAAATTTATGGAAATTTTCTTAACACTTTTGTAAACTTTTCATCTCAAAAATGATGCAATAAAATGGGGGTTTTTTTTTTTTTTTTTGTAAACTCATTTTCTGAATTTTTGCCTATATATAAGCAATATCCAAAAATTTAGAAAGTGAAATATAAAGAAATAGAAAAAGTGAGATAGAGAGAGAGAGAGAGAGAGAGAGAAAGAGAGAAAGAGAAAGAGAGAGAGAGAGAGAAAGATATATATATATATCTAAAAAGATAAAAAGAGTTAGAAAGATAATGATAGAAATAGAAACAGAAATAGAGAAAGAGATAGAAAGATAATTATAAAGATAGAGCTAGAGCTAGAGATAGAGATAGAAAAATTTTTACAATCTTATAATATTTATATTCATTGCTTTTATGCAATTTCTTATTATTTCCTATTTCCATTTGTATTTTATACAACAACAATAATAAGTATAAAAATGAAAACTCATACAAATTTTCTTCATTCATTTCATTTCATTTTATTTCATTTTATATTAATATACCTGTATAGATGTATGTATGGGTGTATGGGTGTATGGGTGTATGGGTGTGTAGGTGTATATGGTTGTCTAGGTGTGTAGCAATTTTAATTGTATTGTGCTTACAACAAGTTGTCCAAATGATTGTCCATAACAAATAAAAATCTATATCATTTTGTAATGTTCAATTTGTATATTTATACAATAAAGTATGCATGTATGCATGTATATGTGTGCGTCTCTGTGTTTGTGTGTGTGTGTGTGTGTGTGTGTGTTAGGATATTTTGTGCGTGCTATTTTTGTGTGATCAAAGTTTGTACGCCATACCCCAGGGATTTATGGCCGTTTCATTGCACAGCTGCTTAAGGCATTTCCTTTTGCTTCTTTTTATGGCCGCTGGGAGCGCTTTTCTTGAGTGCCTAATGCCTAATGCCTAATGCTCTCTGCATGTTTTTTTTCTGTTCTTGAGACATTCCGCTTCATTCCGTTTCATGTAGATATGTGTGCTTGTGCGTATGTGTGTGTATGTGTATTTGTATGTGCATGTGTATGTATGTATGTTTGTTTGATTGTGTATAAAAACCGATTAAATTAATAGTTATTATTGCTCTCATCATTGTTGCTCTCCAATTGTTGCTATTACTTTAGAATTGTTGCCATTGTCTTGGTTTTGTTATTGTTGTTATTGTTGTTATTGTTGCTGCTAATACAATTCATACAATATATTTATTTTTGATATTTCTGCTTTCAATATTTTTCACATTTTCTACTTCTGCATACAACAACTCTTTTCCAAAAAAAAAGAAAAAGCACAAAAAAATTCTCTGCTGATTTCGATACTTTGCATTCTCTGACACATATTTCAATTTCGCTATAACCATATGAATTTTTTTTTAAGTATATGTATGCGTGTGCATGGAGATTAAATAAACATTTTGTTAGAGTTTTCCTGACTTTACTAAATATAATCACTCGGACAGACATTAGCAGCAAATGATAGAGTCTGAAATGATATATACTCCGTCTTCTTCTTCTTCTTGTTTTTCTTCACCATCATCAACTTTATTTTCATTTAATAAAATCTTTTAATGTAAAGAAAAACAAAAAAAAAACCACAAATAATTTTTTTTAAGCAAAAAAAAAAAAAAAACAACGGAAAAAACTCTTAAAAGTTGTGAATTTTTGTAAAATGTGGCAAATTCAATATTTGTTTGGCCTGCACGTTTTATTATATATTTTTATTACTGCAGCGGAATAATGAAGGTCAAGTAGAACTTTGTCAGCCAACCACTAAAATCTGCTTTCTTCCATAAATGACGGATAATTTCAAATTTGAGCGAACAAGGAAAAATTTTCAAAAATGAAGAATTCAAACTATTTATTTTTTTTTTATCATTTATCAAAATATGGATTCAATGGACTTAGTAAAGAATTAATATCGTTTAAAAATTGTTTTCACAAAAAAAAAAAAAAAGAAAAAAGGTTTCTTTCAAAAAAGAAAAACTTTTAAAATCGAAAATAGTTTCATTTATATTTTAAAATATTTATTATTATAGAAATATTTTCTAAAAATGTCATGATCGTTTCCAAAAGCCTATAAATATATTTATCTATCTTTGAAATATCACAAAATTTTTAAACAATAAAGCCACGCCCATAATTCAGCTTAAAGTAAATATATCAAAAAATTTTTCTAAATTTCAGATAATTTTCTGTAAAAAAAGATTTGAGCAAAATTTTAAACTATTTTAACTCATACGAAATTTTATTTATCGATTTATTGGTTTAGTTCAAAAAAAAAATTGAATAATTTATTTTCATATTTCAATTTGCCAATGAGATTGAACAATTTATATAAATTAGTTAACGTCATCATTTTAAAATTTGCTTTTCTACAATATTGTCTGTCCAAAAAATAATATAAATAAAGAGAAAAGTTTAAGGAAAGCAAAAGAAATGAACGAGTAAATAAAGAACGGAAGAAAAAGAAAAAAGAAGACGAAAAACTTTCGTAATTGTTCAGTTTCTTGCCAAAATCTATATTTAATGTAAATATTTAAAAAAAAGAAAGAACTTGTTTTTCTTTTTTTACTTTTTTTCTTTTTCTTTTTTACATTCTCAATTATTTTCTGCATAATAATTTTATGTTTTTCCTCTATAATTTCACAAATACAAATATGTAAAAAAAAAAAAAAACCATTAGAGTCCTTTGAGATGGATTATTTAGGAGTCTACAACACTTTGCCAGATCGAAATGAGAAATTGTTAAAAAAGAAAAAATTATTTATAGAGAGAAATTTTACCTTTTCATTTATTTTGAAAAAAAACGATTTCATTGAAAAATTGCTAAAGGAAATCTACAAAAACAATAAATCGATTTTCATCAAATTTGTTACTGATTTTCCTTAAAAAAAAATCTACTACTACAAAATTGTGAATTTTTCTCAGAAAACTTTTGATTCAACTTCTCAGTAGACGGTCAGGCCTTAAAGGCTTTTTTACTAGGATTTCATTTCATTTTTAAAAATCTTATGATTTAAGAAATTTACATGAGAGTTGGACAAATGAACAAATGGACAGACGGGTAGACATTTAAAGCAGCTTAAATGGATTTAGAAAGTGTAACTGAGTCATTTGTTATAATAAAAATTTATTTTAATCTATTTCAAGTGTTTGATTTTTTCTTTTGTATGCTATAAATTTTTATACAAATTTCTGATGTTTTCAGTTTTATAGGGTACAAAATATGCTAAAATAAGTTTTCTTCATCATTCTTATTTATTGCTTATTATTACTTATGGTCGTAGTACTTATTTTTTTTTAAGTATTATTTTATATTCCGTTTCACGGTATAAGCAATAACAACAAGTAAAGTACTTGGCTTATTTTTTTCTTACTTTCTTCACATTTTCTCGTTTTTTTTTTTAGAGGAAAGAGGCAAATATGCCTAAAGAAAAAAAAAAAAACCAAAATGGAAGCCAAGAAGCAAAACAGCAAAGTAGAAAGTTATTTCTCTATTTGATGGAAATAATATAAATAGCAGCAACAATAATAATAATAACAATAAAAAGAAAAAATTACATTCAATCAATGACAATTATTATGATTCCTATTAAACTGTAAGTTTTCCGTGAGGCAAAAAAAAAAAACCCCAAGAAAACAAACAAAAAAAAAAAAAAACAAAAATGGTTTTCACAAGTTGAAATTTTTCGTAAATATTATGCAGGCAAGCAACAAGAATATAAGAATATCAAAATTATTGGCCATAACAATAGAAATATATTTAACAAAAAAAAAAAAAAAAGAAAAAAAAAAAAATGAATAAAGTAAAATGTAAACTTTCACTGCAACATATCAAGCGAAATGCTATAATAACCGTAAAAGTCGAACAATAGAAACTTTTCCGGCTGCTCAATTTACTACTTTTACTTTATCATTTTATTCTTTATTATTTTATTTTATATTATTTTTTTTTTATTTACTTATTTATTTTTATATTTATTTTTGCTTTTTTTTTTTTTTTTGGTGTTCTTTTTTATGATTCATTATCATACTGTTTGTGGCAGTAATGGCCTTAAAAACTGCTAAAGCGAATTAAGGAAATTTATATTTGGCCTATTTGAGGCTCGTCATTTTGCTTAGTCTTAATGGCCATGATTCATATTAAATATTGAATCATTGTAGAACAAATTTAGTATTTTATATGTAATATTTAATGGGCGTGGCTATTATCATTTCTACAAACAGAGAGAATGCTGTTACGTATCAAAAACCGTTTTTATCTAAAACTATTTTTATCGTACTATTTCTGTAATTAGGTCCCTTTGATCGTATCAAAATATTTTCTCAATAATAAATGGCTATAAAAATTCAGAGGTCTTGAAAATCATGGAAAGAAAGAGACAGGGAGAGAGGCAGAGTGTGTGTGTGTGTGTGTGTGTGGAGAGAGAGAGAGAGAGAGAGAGAGAGATGTGAAAGCCTTAAATTTATGAGCATTCAAAGGCCCAAATCTCTTTTGTTCAGACATTTGGATCAAACATAATGCACGGTTTGGCGAACTCAACAAAAAAAAAAACAAATAGAGAAAAGGGATTTTCCATAAAATTAACGGCCAGCTACTTCAAAAATGAATTTTTTAAATGTATGAGTTTAATTTTTTTCTACAAAAGTTAAAAATTTTTTTTTAAATTTTACATATTTTTTTTTAAGAGATGAAAAAGTTCCATGTTTGTAGCCTTTCTAAAGTATTTATAATTTATTGAAAATATCTTTTTTAATGCTAATGTAAATTAAAAAACAAATGGATGATCCACTAGGAAATGAAGAATTTTTTTTTGGTAAAAATTTTTTACTTTGCGAAAATTTCTTTTAGTGAAACATTTGTTTAAATCAGCCATAGAAATCTTAATCTTAGCATTGTGAACAAATTTTTCCATGGAAGATTATGCCACAAAAAAGTAAAAAAAAAATCATTAATTTCCCATAATTATTATCATAATTTGGAATGAATTGTTCTTAAAATGTGTGATGATTTGTGAGAGATAAAATTTTTAATCACAATTTAGTTAAGAGCAAGAGCCACGCTAAAGCTTCCTGACCAACATTAAATGATTATGTCATATGACTGGCACAGTTTAATTTATACATTTCATTTATTACAATACTTCAATTTTGGTGTTGCTGATAAACGGTTATATAATTGTGCACATTTAATAAATTTTTTAAAATTTTATTTACTTTTTTATATATAAGAATTTATGTTATAACAAACAACAAACAAACAAAAATGTATGTGTTTTTTTTTATGTACACTTTTTAAAGATCTCTCAAAACCCGGCCAACATGCCACCTAACCAGATTTTTATATGCATGTCCAGTTGAATCTTTGAAATGCCATTGAAACATTTATGATTTGTGAGTGAGGCAATTGGAAGGTCATTGAATATAAATGACCTTCCAATATACTTTAAGGTGAAACAACTCCCATCTTTAGCCCTTTCTTGGACCAACACTCATTCTAATAGCATACTAAGGACTTTAAGGGTCTGCCTCGTTGTACAAATTTCGTAAATTTATGCTGACTGTGACCGCTTTATTTTTATATCCTGATGAAAGTAATTATCGTGCTACACTTAAAACTAAATCAAGTGAATTAGTTAGGCCCCATAAATCATAGTGGCCATTCAAAATTTTCAACCAAAGCTTTTTGCTTTTTCTATTGTTTTTATTGGGGCCCTGATGAAAAGCAACAACAAACAAAACATAATAATCATAATAAAACCAAAATAATCTAAAAAAAATTTTTTCTTTTAAAAAAATATTTTTGCAAAATAAAAAATTTATAAAAAAAAATTTGTGATATTAAATCGGCTTAAATGTTTGCACACATACAAATAATAGAATGAAAAAAATTAAAATATATGAAGTTAAATAGAATTAAAAAGCATATAAATTTTTTAAACGGCAAGTGTTAAGGACTCTGAAATACGCTACACCAATTATTTTAGAATATTATTATAGACAAATTAAAAAAAAGACGAATAAAAAATCGAAAAATAAAAAAGTTTTCCATAAAAATTTGCAAAAAATTTTAAAAATTTGAAGAAAATTCGCTTTGAAAAATTTGCAAAAATTTTAAAAATTTTGCAAGAAATTCGCTAAAAATTTTAAAAATTTGAAAATTAAATTTAAAAAAAATTTGAGTAATTTACAAAAAATTTGAAAAATTTACAAATAATTTAAATAATTTACAAAAAAAAATTTAAAAAAATTTGCAAAAAATTTAAAAATTTGCAATAATTTTAAAAGTTTGCAAAAAAATAAAAAATTTTGCAAAAAATACGCTAAATATTTGAAAAATTTGAATAATTTACAAAAATTTGAAAAAATATTTTAAACAAATTTACAAACAATTTAAAAAATTTACAAAAAAATTAAATAATTTACAAAAAATTAAAAAAATTTACTAAAAAATTTTCAATAACTTTAAAAAAGTTGCTAAATTTTGGAAAAAAAAAATATCAAAAATATTATAAATTTTTTATATTTAAAAATATTTGCATGAATTTTAGACGCTTATTACTTAGAAAAAGTGATAGAGACAAGTGCTGTTAGGGCGTGGTCAAGACATTTGAAAATCTAATTTTAAGATTGCCCATAGATTTTGTATGGCAAAATATTTCGTTTTGATAATTTTCTTTTAAAAACTATAAAAAAAAATGTAAATTTGTTCCATTTTAAAAAATTTTTCATTTAAAATGAGACATTTTTCTAAGGAATTTTGCACAATTTCAATATAAAATTTCTCATACGAAATATCTCATACAGAGAAAGCTGCAAATAGTTCCAAATCATATCGATACTTCATATGATAAAATTTGAGATGAATCGTTTTGTGACGCAACATAAAAATAGATCGATTTTGGAAGATTTTGAAAATGTTACAATTTTTTTTTTTTTTTGCAATGTTAGTGCGTATGACGTGTAGGGTATTAATGTAGGGCATGCAGTCATTAAAAGTTATTTACCAGGCATAAACAAATTCCACACATGTATACAACAATTATATTCATTTCCGCAAAACAATGCTGCCATTTATGGGTAACGTGGTTGATACGGTTTTATTTTATTTTTTATTTTATTTTTTTTTTGTTTGGCTAATTTTTTTGTTCTTTTGTTGTTTTTTTTTTTTGCTTCATAGTTTATTTTGGTTTTCTTTTTTATTTTTTTATTTTTTATTTTTTTTTTGTTTTTTGTTTTTTGTTTTTTGTTTTTGTTTTACTTTAATTTCAGTGAAATTATTTTAATTGCATTGTTTTGCTTAATTTTTGTTTGGTAGACCACTCTTTTTTCCTTATCAATTCTTGTGGCTACAGTTGTTGGCATTTTCATCTGTTGTTTTTTTTTGTTTTTTTTGTTTTTTGGTCTTTTATAAAGTAAACAACAACAAGAACAATAACAACAAAAACAAAACTAAGAAAAAAAAAACGCAACAAACAAAAACAATTAAAAGTGAACAATAAAAAGTAAAATTGAAAAAGAATTTTCATGGAATTTCATCTTTTGAGACATTAATTATTTAAAAAGCGTCGATTTCTGTTGTATCCTAACAAAGTATTAAGCAAAACTAACACAAATGAAAAAAAAGACATGTAAAAATATTCTAGTCGATTGAGGCCAACTTTTTCCTTAAAATGATTGAAATGTTAATAAAATTCCTAAAAAAAAGTCAAAGGAAGTATGAAACTTTCAATTATCAAATGAATTGAGAATGGAATGTAATCAAATACATAAATCGATCTGAATCGAATTTAATATCTTACAAGAAATTTTCCTTAAAAAATCATTGAAAAATATGAATGTTTTTCATTAAAAAATAAAAGTAAAAAAATGAAAGAAAAGAAGAAAAACGAGTTCCCTAGAAATGAGTTGATCCTCAAACATTTTAATGGAATTTATTTTGGGGGCCATAACAAATGAAAAAATATTTATATGAATATAGTTTAGATGGATGGATAGAAAGAGCAGCTGAAATCAATTGGAAAAATAATTCTGAGACAAAAAAGTGACTTCATCTTAAATCATGTTTCTTTTGAGGGCTTCAAACATCTCAATATCAACTTTTTGTATCTCAAATAATGGTGTAGTGTTGTTTTTCTTTATATCAGAAAATTCCGAATCATGCAAAAGATGGAATACCTTTCATAGGCAGGAGGGCTATCGCTCAATAATTTTTAGGCATGAAACATTATTTGTCTTTTATGGACTTGACTTAAAAAAATATTCTCATACGTTAGTGAGGGCGTGGTGGTGAGAGTGAGCCTTCTCACTAGAATGCTTATAAAGCATGCTAAAGTTTGGATAACACTGACCCACATAAATCAATTGTATTTTAAAGTATTTGATGAGCGAAATTTTATATCTGTTGCTGACAATTTCAACGATTTAATATGGAATGGCGTAATTGGCGTCACGCAGCACACAGAATCATACTTATGAGAGAGGTAGACAATTATGTAGACAGAAAAAAGATACAGAAAAAAAAGGACGGGTAAAGCTTGAAAAAGGCTGTACAAGTCTATAAACCGCCAAAAAAGGTAGAGAAAATGCCGAGACGAGGCTGAGAAAAGGCCGAGGAAAGGTCGAGGAGAGGCTGAGAAAATGCTGAAGAACGGCCAAAAACAGGCCAAAAGAAGGCAGAGAAAAAGGCTGAGAAAAAGGCTGAAAAAAACGCGGAGAAAAACGCGGAGAAAAAGACAAAGGAAAAGGCAAAAAAAAAAGCCCAAAAAAGGCTGAAAAAGATCTGAAAGAGATAGATGTATATAGAGATAAATGGCAATAGAGTTAGAAATTAAAAATATTTTGTCTGAATTGAACTCTCATTGCATAATTTCTTTTCAAATAATAAGAAAAATAAGTAAGCAAAAATCAAAACGCTTCCCACAGCAACTTTTTATTGTGGATGAATCTTTTGGTATATATTTCTCTCTCTCTCTCTCTCTCTCTCTCTCTCTATGTGATATAATATGAAATACATTTGTATCCTTTTGTTGTGCTTTATTGTTGTTGTTGTTGTTGTGTTGTTGTTTGTTGTTGTTGTTGTTGTTGTTGTCCGTTTTAACATTTTTTGGTTGCTCCTGCACATAATTTAGCCTTCGTTCTTTTTATTCACGTATTTCTTGTATTTATTGTATAACTTACCTTTATCAACAAATCATATCGTATCATGTCACGTCATATCGCTTATTTAATTTTACTTTACACTACAATATTCGAAAATACAACGAGAGGGCTTCAAGTTACCAGTTTCTCTACCATAATTTTTTTTTTTTTTTGTCATACCAAAACTTACTCCTCAATATTTGGTTGTTCCTTTCTTTTTTTTTTTTTTTTTTTTTTTTTTTGAAGCAAATTTTCTTTCTTTCTTCTTTGTTTCACTTTTTTGGTATTTTTGTAATATAGATTCTGTGTAGATTCTTTTTTTCAAGTAATGCCAAACAAATTATTTTCTAATGCAAACGGTTAAATTGTTAAAAGAAAATTTTTATGTGGTTTGTTGGTGCGGAGCTGCCACTGATGAAAGAGTGTAGCAGAAAGACGGTAAAAAGGGTAGTAGGGATTTTTTAGAAGTAGAAAATGTATGATAACATTTCCGAAAATCTTATAATATTTCATGTGCATAAGCAATTTTATATGCAGGTCAAAATCCATTAACTATTTTTCCATTTTTTTTCTACGTATAACTAAATATCTATCTATTTATCTATCGTATATATCTATGTATGTGTATGTATATATATATATATATATATGTATGTGTGTATTAATGTTAATTTGAAATACCATAGATGTATATACGAAAAGAGAAAAATCGTAAATGATAAAAATTGGATGAGTTGAAGCAGTAAATGCTGCAAATGCATCTGACACTGACACTGCCTGAATATTGTAATAGTGTTTCATTTTACAATTATTCTTATTATTATTATTATTATTATTGAATGTGTATTATCTGGTTTTGCTTTGCATTTCTTTGCTATTCCATTATATTAGTTCCCTTTTTTCTCTTTCTATCTCTTTTTTTTTATCTGCTTAATTTTGTAAATCCAAGTCTTTTCAAAGCCGTCCTACTTTTTATACATATATGCATATGTGTGCGTGTGTGTGTGTGTGTGTGTGTGTGTGTGTGTGTGTGTGTGCGGGTATGTGTATGTGTATGCAATATCCTTTGCTATATATATATACATGAACATTTATATATGATGGAATGTTATCTTTATTTTGTGTCATCATTTTATCGAAAACATTTTTCAATTGTTGCCGTATGCGTAATCTTTATTATTATTATTATTGTTGTTTATGTTGTTGTTAATATTGTTATTATTGCTTATTGCTTATTGCTTATTGATATTAAAAGATTATTTTATCCAATTTTTCTCTCTATTGATTTTTACGATCTGCCCTACGCCTTTCATCATATACCCGCCAATGCATGACCAAAAAAATTTTCCATCATAGAAATTTCGTTTTTTTTTTTTTTGTTTTGGTTGCTGCTAAAATGTTTAGCACAAACCAATTTAAACAAAGGAGTATCAAAGTTCCCGTAGAAATTGTACAATAATTTATTATCAGATTGAACAACATAAAGTTTGGTAGCTATTATACGAAAATCACGTAATTAATGTACGACTTGCAATAGAAATTGAATAAAAATTTTACAATTTGAAATTGAAGATATAAAATTATTATAAAAGTCCATGAGATCTAATCACTGAGCTATTATACGAAAATGCAAATAGCCAAAGATAAAAGTATTTTTGAATGAGCCAATAACATGAATACCCGGATACTTAATTGCGCTTATATGTTTTAAGGAAAAATTTTTAACAAATTGCCCATAAATATGCTTTATATAATTTTTACAAATTAAGAAATAATGTTCTCTTTATCACTTATATAATTTAATTTATCAATAACTTTATTTGAAATATTTAGTTTTAGCATGATGAAAAAAGCCCAAATTGCCATTGAACGAAAAAATATGAATAGAACCCGGATATTTAGTTGCATTCTATGGTCTTTATACAGATTTAAACGAATTGCAAATAATGTTTCATGTATTGTGATTACATACAAAAATAAAATGTTGTATATTATTCATGTAATTTATCTGTCGACAACGCTAGATGACATATTTTGTTTTATGAAAATATGGCAATAACAGCAACATAGCAGCAGCATAAACTTAAACGGGCTTTTTGCTTCTCTTATTATGGTTATGGTTATGGTTATGGTTATGGTTGTTGTTGTAATTGAATGGTGTTGGTAATGGTGCTGATGTTAATGTTGATATTGTTGTTGTTGCATTTATTAGTATGATTTGGTCCGTTTATCATTTGCCATTAGCTTTTAAAATCAATCGCCTGGAAAAACATTTCACGAAATCGTTTTCCAATGCAGTGCAATGGAATTTCAAAACCAAACCAAAGGCATTTAATTCAATACACATACAATACAATACAATTACATTCAATTACACATTTCATAAACATACATCACAAATAAATAAACAAACATTTATCCATACAAAAGTTTATTTTTGAGCTATTAAAAAATTATGAGCTCGATTCAATAAAATAAATCGCCAACGTTTTTATTCTTCAATTTTATTTTATATTTTTTATTTTATGTTTGATTTTATTTTTATGTTTTTTGTCCTTTTTTTTTTTGTTTTTTTATTTAATATCAAACCAATGCCATAAATATTATAATGAATTTTATTTGAGTAAAATGATGCCGATAATTTTTCTAAATTAGTTATTTTTAGAAGCGAAATTATAATTGAACTCAAATAATTAATGATTAAGATTTATGGCAATTTCATTTAGAATTGAATTTAGTTTCATTCATTCATTCATTCATTCATTTTCATTAGAATGGAATTTATTCATATTACATATAAAAATTGAATGGTTTTGAAAAAAAAAGTATTCAAAAATCAATTTCAATTTTATATGGATTTATTGAAAAAAAATTCAGAAAATTATATATATATAAAAAAAAAGATTTCATTAACAATTTGTGATAGCTTTGGAAAACAATATAAAATCTGGTATTTTGAAAAATATAGACAAACAATTTGCCAAGCAACTCTCATGGTGCTTGAATAGTGCACAGTAAAGCAATCGCTTAGTCCGTAGGCGGTCTAAATGTAGGCATACTTTAAGCAAAATTTGAATTGACAATTTTTTTATAAATAAAAAAAAAAAACCAAAAAAAAAAAAAATTAAATTAAATTATTATAAATATAAAAGTTAGTTATACAAAAAATTGGGTTTAGGGATTATTAGAGATTATAAAACTTTATGAGAAAAGCCGAAGGACGTTCTTATTTAATCTAAACAAAAGTATAACATTCAAATTACATTAATCACATGGAAAATCTTGAAGAGATAGGCATCCATTTAAACGGGGTTTGCCCAATCCCTTTCCTTTGTAACAAATATGACCAACGCTGTTTCTGTTAGTTTATCTAAAATTGCTTAATAATATTTAGTCATAAATTGGACAAATATGTTCTAACAATTCAGAATGTTCCATTGATACCATCGATCCTTAAAACTTTTTTTTAGAGACCTTCGCCATATTATTTAGATTTACATAAAGTTGGCCAATAGTTGAATGAGATTTGTAGAAAAGTATTAAATGAAATGAAAATCTAATTAACTTTAATTCAGTGGTTTCTTTTTACTTTTTACACTTTTCCATTAAAATCTCATTCTAAAAAAGATGCTTTCAACCATTTTTTTTCATTTAGTTTTCTATTTCACATTTTTATTGCTCTTTTTCTAGATAATTTTTTGTTTTTCCTTTTTTTTTTTTTTTTTTTTTTTTACTTTGGCCGCTTAAAATCTTTTTACTAAAATGTACACTTATGGCCACAAAATGCACTTACAACCAAGATTGTGTTTATTAGAACCAGAGAGGAATAATCGTGAGCAGTGGAAAAATTCAAATTCAAATTCAAATTCAAATTCAAATTCAACAATATAATCTAAAATGTAATAAGAATGATGGGAAAGGAGAGGACAACATCAAAAATCGTTTTGAAGAGGTAAAAATGAAAAAGTTAAAGTTATCGTTGTAGTTGTAGTTGCAGTTAAAATTGTTGTTGTAGTTGAAAGGAAAGAAAATCTATGTTAATTATTCATAAAATAAAAGATGATTAAAAAGTCGAGTCATAATAATGTAACATAGAAAAATCCCCAAGAAGGCAATAGCTAAGCGTTTTTGATTGTATTATGCCATCAACAGCAATTGTAATAATAACAGTAACAATAACAGTGGTAACAATTTTAGTAATTGTAAAATAATATTCCTTGGAAATTCATGTTAAAGCAAAATCGAAAATGGAATCGAAAACGGAAGCGGAAGTGGTAGCGGAAGTGGTAGCGGAAGTGGTAGCAGAAGCGGAAGTGGATGCTAAAACCTAAAACCGCATTAACGTAACATTTAAATAATTTTACATAACTATAATTATCAGTGCAGTATCTTATCATAATTAGGCAACTACAATCATCATTATGATCATAACAATTAAAAGTTATTTATAAATAATAAGAAACTCATTATAAAAATCCTCAAGCGAACATGTTGAATATTTCAAAAGTTTCAGAGTAAAATGAATTTTATATAAAAAAATATATAAAAAATCAGGCAGTAAAAAAAGATAAGAACAATTTTAAGGACAATTAAATTCTCTACACTAATACTGGATGGACATATGGACATATGGACATATGGACATATGGATGTATGGATGTATAGACGCATGGACATAAGGACTAAATTTTCTTTAAAATTTCTTCTCTTTTTGTTTTTCTGTTTTTTGTTTTTTTTTTTTTTGTTTTTTCTATTTCTCCTTCATGCAACTGTTGCTGTTGTTTGCTTTTAAATTAATGTAACACCATGAAAAGAACAATGAATGAATGAATGAATGAAGAAAAAATTATGGGTGAGTAAAAAAGGAAACAATTGTCAAAGGATAATGTGGCACAATAAAATATGTAACAAACAAAAACTCAAAGAAAATGGAAGAATATTCCAAAATATAAATAAGAACAAAAACCAAAAAAAAAAAAATATATATATATATATATATATATAAAAAACGAGAACACATTGACGAGCATAAAGCATCAAGATTTTCCCTTCTTTTCTTTTATATTTTATTTTTTATTTTTTAAATAAAAAAATAAAATAAAAAAAATAAAATAAAAAATAAATAAAAAAATAAAAAAGTAACTACAACGATGAAAAGTGCAAACAATTAACAGATTTTAAAAATAAAATAAAAAAAAAAACAAACAAATAAAATAACAAGAAGAAGGAGAAGAGGAAAAAAGGCAAAGCCAACAATAGGCAGGAAACAGCAACAACAAAAATAATAACAATAACAATAACCATAACATTCAGCATGAATTAGAAAAGGATATAAAAATATTTCGAGGTACTCTAATTCAAGAGATGTATAGAAACTTATATAAAGAAGGATAGAAAGAAAGAAAGAAATGTGGTAATAGATAACAAAAAACCATAATAAATAGTAGCAACAACAATAATTTGTATATGGATATGAAAAGAATAAAACAAACACCCAAAAAGGACAAGAAAATAAAGGTAACAACATTAAAATACAATACGGCAACAGTAACAGTAACAGTAACAGTAACAGCAACAATAAGAGCAACAGTAGCAGTAACAGCAATAGAACAGCAATAGTCACAACAAGAGTAACAATAACAACAACAGTAACAATAAAAGCAATAGTAATAGAAAGAGTAACAGTAAGAGTAACCGTAATAGTAACAGTAACAGTAACAGTAACAGTAACAGTAATAGTAACAATAACAGCAACAGTAACAGTAAGAGTAACCATAACATTAACAGCAATAGCACCAGAACAGCAATAGGCGCAACAACAGTAACAATAACAGCAAATGTAACAGTAACAATCAGGGTAACAGTAACAGCAACAGCAACAGAAACGGTAACGGTAACGGTAACGGTAACAGTAACAGTAACAGTAATAGTAACAGCAGCAATAGCAATAACATTAATAGAACTAACATGAACGCTAAACAAAGTGTGAATAAAAACCCGTAGAAACGTGAAAGGTATGGTTTGGTTAGATGGTAGCACAAAGAAATCTAATCATTCTTTATATTTTTTTTTGGAGAAATTTCTTAATGAAATTCTTAAAAAAAAATTAAGAGGTAACCAAAAAAAAATTTTGTTATTATCGAATGATTTCAACAGTTTCCTATATCTAAAAGGGTTTGAAAAGGAAAGAAAAAATGTGGACCAAACTGGATGCAACTGGATGAAAGTTGCCACATTTATTATATATAAGAAATATCATTATGAAATCGCTGTTCTCTAAATAATATCAAAACTAAATCTTGTTTCAAAAAATCTTTTTTAGTTTTATTTAATCATTTTCAATAAAAAATTTTTCGCAAAGCAATTAAATCGAAAATAGCCATCTATAAATTGGTAATTTATTTAAATGGACTGACAGAAATAACCATAAATTTGAATTAATGTAGAAAAAGCCGGTTTTATTCTGGTTTTTTTGAATCGTCCTTAAGTCTCTTCCTCTTCCTCTCTCTCTCTCGCTCTCTCTCTCTCTCTCTCTCTCTCTCTATCCCTCTTTCTGTCTTTGACTTAGTTATATAAATAAGAAACTTAAAATATATTAAATTTTGTATTTTATTAGTTAGCATAAAAAAAAATTTATGAAAATATATTTGTTGCTCCAACATAACATTTGTGACAATAACTGAATATCCTTGCAATTTGTGGTATATTGAATAGTTATGCTTACAAAGTCATTACAGCAAAGGTAAAAAAACATAATGAAAAGTAGAAGAATAAAAAAGGAGAAAAAGAAGAATAATATGAAGAATAAGTATCAAAATAAGAATGTTATAGAATGAAGTAATTGAGGGCTGAGAGAGATAAAGCAGTTTTGAATTTCTATCATTTAACTACTGAAATATATCAAGGCATTCATTCATCTAAGGTATAAGAAAAACCTGATGAAATATATATAGAAATTAAATTAATGGAAATAGTGTTTATGGCCAAATAGAAAAAAACTAACTTAACGTAACTTAACGCATCATGTTAGGGCACATTTCAATGATGTTAAAAACATTTAAAACTGGTTACCCTCAAATACACATGAATGATACAAATACGCTTTCTATGTACTCGGTTGTAGATTAATTTTTCCAACAGATATAAATACTTCTCCTCATTACCATCATTATTATCCTTATGATTTTATTTATATTCATATAGAACTTGCTTATGTTTACACATTTTTAACTGTTAACTTTTTTCTTTTTTTTTTCTTTTTTTTTTTTTTTTGTTTTCTTTGGTTCTTTAGCACGTTTCATTTCATTTGGGTTGGCAGAATCCAAAAAAAAAAAAAAAAAAGCCAACCGTAGAAAGGCCATAAGTAGAAATGAAAATGAAGAAAAATTATGGCGAAATAATGATGAAAAGAAACTTCTTTTCTTGCTTGCTGTTTTGTTGTAACTTTTTCTACTTTCCCTAAAACGCTAGTTTCAATAATGCTCTAACATTTTCAACTGAATGCATTTATCATTTACTTGTTTCATTTTCTTTTTCTCTTTTTTGGTTTATTTGGTTTTATATTTTCTGCTTTTTTCTGTTTGCCTTTTTTTTTTGGTCTAGTTTCCTTAAACACACTTTCAAGGCAAACTTTCAAAAAAAAAAAAAAAAAAAAATAGGCAAAGAGTGAGCGAACCAAATCAAATCATTAAGTATCTGAACATGAAGCAGATCGAAAAGCACAGGAAAAGAAAGTATAAAAGAAAAAAAAAAAAAGGTCCATAGAAAAAAAAAAATGTGGTAAAAATGTCTTTGCAAAAGCGAATTTCAAAACCGCCAAGCGCAGAAGCCAAAATCAAAAAAAAAAAAAAAAAAAAAAAAGTAAAAATCAACTTCCAGCCCTTCTCTTATAATTTATGGACTTATGATCAAATTATATGGCTCACAAATTGTTGAGAAAATATTTGCAAAATTTCCACAATTTTCATTTTTTTTTTTTTTTTTTGAAATTTTGTTTAATTTTTTTTCAAATGTAAATTCGCTCAAATTTGTGTATTATTTAAAAGAAATATTATGGGCCCATAACTGAATCACATGTAGAAATATTTCTAGATTCTTATCATTTGAAATGAGCTAAATTAAAAGAAAAAAGCAATTTCGATGGATTTTTGATCGTCATCTTTAAACGCCAAACTTTAACAGAATTTTTTAATAATCCAAAAAAAAAAATTCTGAATATAAGAATTTTGAATAATATTTTTTAAATTTGCAAACGAATTTTCATTTAATATTTACCCTTCAAAAATGGCCAATAATGGACAAAATGGATCGATACTTTTTTAAAATCGTTTAAAACTCTGTTTCTTTTGAGGCTGCTTTTCTTGTTATAATTCATATGTAATTGACAAAGCTCAAGCATCAAATTCTATTTGATGAATATAAAAAAGTATAAAGTGCGAATAATTTCCGTTTCAATGAATCGTGAAGTAGAAGATGCTTTGTAAAAAGGGAAATGGAAACGTATAAACACGCAACGTGAGCCAAAGATATGAAAATGAAATGAAAGGAAAAACAGAAACAAAATAAATGAAGCAGAAAGAAAGAGAAGAAAGAGAAAGAAGAGAGACAGAAGATGAATGTTATATAAGTTAAAAAAGAAATGAATAAATTTTCTATATAAAAATTTTTATAAAGAAATTTTTACAAATGTTTCTGCAACATTTCTTAAATAGAATTATACAAAAAAAAAAAAAAATTTTGGAAGGCATGAACCTAAACAAATTCCAGATGAATTTGTTTAAATGAAAAGTGAGACTCGTATGATGCTAATTATTTGAGTAACTTCGCCAAAGAAACAAAAAAAAAAAAGAAAAAAGAAGATTCATAAAAGATTAACAGAAAGAGAGAGAGATAGATAGAGAGAGATAGAGAGAGAGAGAGAGAGAAAGAGAGAGAGAGAGAGAAAGAAAGAGATGGAAGATAAAGAGAGTTTGAGTTTCATAGATAGATAGATAAATCGATGTAGACCAAGGAAAAAAAAAAAAAAGAAAAGCCAAAAAAAAAAAACACCAAAAAAGAAAACCTAAAAGGGCAAACGGAAAAAACATGAAAATATAAAAAGGCAAAGCTAATGCACTGACTGGAATAGAGTTGGCTGGATGCTTGACTCTATAACTGGCTCCATGACTTAATCCATGAGTGACTCCATGAGAGACTGAAAACATTTACAGAAGCAACGCAATTTAAAAACAAACGCGACCATTTTTATTAAAAAATTGCATGGAACATAACAGATGAAGATGAAGAAGAAGAAGAAGAAGAAGAAGAAGAAGAAGAAAAAGAAGAAGAAGAAAAAGAAGATGATGACCAAAAAGTTGAACAAGTATGATAAAAAGGGAAGAAATTTTGGTAGGGCAGAAGGAGAAAGAAAAATCGCATGAGAATAAGATAAAAATTACAAATATAGTTTCTTCGCTTCTTCTTCTTCTTTTTCTTCTTCTTTTTCTTCTTCTTCTTATTCCTTCCTTCCTTCCTTCCTTCCTGGCTGTGGTCACTATATTGTTATTGTTAATTTTTTTCTTAATGTAACGCTGTTTTTGGATAAGATAAATAAATTATGGATTGTACTCAAAGGATACATTTTCAATTTATCTTAAAACGTCTATCTCTATCTCTATCTCCATCTCTATCCCTATCTCCATATATGTCTCTGTCTATATCTATGCCTTTCTGTCTATTTCTGCGGTTATAGTTAAGACTTTATTTTATTTTATTTGATTTGATTTAACACTCTAAAATATTTTATTTGATTTTCATTTTGTTTTTCTTTGTTTTTTTTTTTTTTTTTGATTTTTTTTTTTTTTGAGAGATATGAAAAATTTACTTGGAGTTTATTGGTTGGGGTTTTTCTTCCTCTCTTGTTGATATTTCTACTTATTTTTTCTTCCCTTTCAAGGGCCTAACTAATAAAACTATAAATGAACGTATGTGTGTGTTTGTGTTTTGTGATTAATCGAAATTGTTTTGTTCTTTTTTTTTTTTTAAATTTTTTTTATTTATATAGTTTCTATTTTGCTTTTTTTTTTGGATTAAATCCCAAAACTTTTTTTCTACTCAGTTCTCTTTAAAATTGGACAAAAAGAAAAATATTGTCTAAGTTTTTCTTTTATTGGAATAACTTTCTAACAAAAAATTCAACTATGTTCTAGAAAATTGAGTTGTAAATTTAGTAAAAAAATATATGGCATTTTGAAAAATCAGACCCATATGGCTATGGGCAGATCCAAATTTAAATTGTTTCGCGAAAAACTAAAAGTTAAATTATACAGCGCTCAGAAATGAAGTCAAAATTATTCAAGCGTACCCAAAAGCTCTTAAGAGATCAGACGTAGCTATCTTTATATACTTTGGTTGGCGTATGAATGCGCTGGATGAATTAAAGAGCGATTTAGAAATAATCGTTTTATTTAGACTAATTCAAGGCGTTTCGTAATTTAAATGTTTTGTTATCTATTTTTTTTTGGAAATTAAGCATTTTTCTTTTTTGAAATTTATATAAATATATTTCAGAAATTTATTGTTGTAATTTCAAATTGTCTTCAATTAACATCATTTAAAATTTTTCCATAAATTATTTTACAAGTTTTCTAAAGTCAACGAAAAACGAGCGTGAAAGTTTAAATCAGGTTTTTTTGTGTAAAAATCTAATCAAATTGTCTTAAACGAAGCTAATTCTAGATAATCATTCTAAATTGATTATTCTAAGTAAAAAATGAATTCAACACAAATAATTCCATACGTTCCATGGCATCTTCTTCATTAAGTCAATCATCTTCATTAAATTTTATATCGCATACAATTTTTTAAATAATGTTAAATAAAAAATGTGTTTTAATAAATTACATATAAAAAAAAAAAATTTTTAATGGACATAACGATAGATATAAAAAATACATGACTAAATTGTCAGAGTTTACATTTAAATTGTAAATTGTAAATAAGTAACTTTCAACAAATAAAAAAAATAAAAAAGTAAATAAAACCCATTAAAATAAGTTATACTCATTTATATGATAGTTAATTGAAGAGTTCATTACACTGAATGTATGAATGAATAATAATAATAATAACAACAATAATTCAATTGGGAATTTATATCCATATGTGATGATAATGAACAATTAAACATATTGTTCATTAAACATATGAAGGCATGAGAAATGTGTAGGATATAAATGATTGGCGTTGCCATCACATTGCCATCACATTGCCATCACATTGCCATCATACTCTTTGGATTATCATATAAGATGCTCTGTCCTTTAATAAGCCAAAAGTCTTTGAGAGGTTTCATCTTTTCACTTAAAGTATAAATTATGTAGAAAATGATGCAAGTTCAGTTTTAGATATTAACTTCTAGTGAAAATTTCTTTTCTGTATATTAAATGGAAAGATATAAAAATATCATCATTATAAAACGAGTAATTTAACATTTCATTTTTTCATTTATTAACTCTTTCATTTCACTCACTGGCTGAATGAATACTAAGTTAAGTTTTTATAAAAGTTTAATGTAAAATGTCACATGCAACATTTTTTTTATTACATGAAATTTTACTACTTTCTCTTTATCACTTTATGACATAATCATAACAATTATGATAACTTTTCCAGTTTTTATTCCAGTTTCTTTTGTTTTTTTTTTTTTTTTTTTTTTTTTGCCAACATAACCAATATAACATTTCAAAATGTTTAATAGAAAAAATAAGAATGCAAGGATAATGAACATTGAACTGATGATAATAAAAAATAAAAAAAAAAATTTTAAAAATAGACTAAGTGAAAGTTAAGAGATATTTAAGCATTTTGGGAATTGCCTAAGGGCCTTTTTTTAAAAGGCTCGATCATATTAGGCCAAGTAATTATATTGGTAAATTATTTTGCTTTTAAAACAATATGAAAATTCTAAGTTAAACATAATTAAGGTGTAAGATATTTGATATCTTAAGTTAGTATTTAAGTTCCAGTTTTTGGGTTGCTGCTCAATTTAGTTTTATGAATCCAAAAAAGTCCCATAAAAAGCTGCTACATCTTTTGCTAACGTTTAAGATTGTAATTTGTAAAAATTCATCTTAACCAAGATGATTCATTCAAAAGTGTCTTAAATCCATATTTAAGTTCCATTTTGAGTTATACAAAATACTCATAAAAATATGCTTATTCTTTTATTATACTCATAAAAAGTTAGTTGTACATTGCCCAATTTGGGCCATATTTTTTCCAATATAAGGAAACATTATAAAATCATAAACAAATTTATAAGATCTTCAGCACATATCCTGGAACCCCTTGGTGGAAGTTTGCTTAAGATACCACATAAAAATTGAAATTTTGTAATCAAAGGAATATAAAGTTAAAATTTGAAATGAAAGATCCTACTTTAAAATAAAGCATTGCAATAGCAAGAAATCTTAGATGTCAGTCTGGTCCAAAAAGTACGCTTTGATTCTTAAGGACTTCTTTATTAAACAATGATTCTGAACATGATTAACTTTTCTTTTAATAAAACCTGGAACTTTCAATGCATTAGGATTGAAAAGTTCTATACGTAATTTAATATGGATGCCAATGTTTGATACCAAATGGGCAAACTTCAATTCATATTAACACATTTTTTAAAGATTCTCTATTTCCTTAGTTTTCTATTTTCCTTAGTTTTCCACTTTCCTTTATTCCTATATCCATTTTCATTGCCCCTTACCTCAAATATTATTGTGAGAAATTTTCCAATATATAATAATAAATTTTTGTATTGAGCAACAATAAAACTTTATGCATAAGTTTAATTTGTTTAATACAATGAGTATAATATTATTATGAGACAATTGTGGTTACAAAACACTACAAATTTTTCTTCCTTTGCTTATATCCTTAAGGGGCTTTTAAACAAACATAAAAATGAAGCAAAAAAAAAAAAAAAAAAAAAAAAAAAAAAAAAACGGAAAGCAAGAAGCAGCTTATATTGAGAAAGTCATAGAAACTTAAAAGGGAAAATAAAATATTTGGCCAATTTTCTTCCACATTTTTTTCTTATGTATTTGAATATTTGTATAAGAAACTGAGTATGCTTGGAAATTGCTACACTACCCTAAGTTTCTATACAGTGTAATTTTTTTCAATCTTATATCAAAGTACTTAAAATACAATGCATTTTAACTTTGCACAAAAAAATTCAACAATTTACCAAAGTTTTTGTAATCATTGAAATTCATGAAATTGGTATATATTGAAAAGTTTTCATAAAAATTTTAATCAGTCTATATTTTGGGTTCGTTCAATCAACATGTCTTACATTTTATATTTTATAAAAAAAAATTTACACATTTAAAAAACAAAAGGAAAAGAAATAAAAGGACTTTGAAAGATCAATAATTGGCCAGCCTTTCACGTTTCATTGTGCTCTATCAACAAAGATTCTGAAAAAGATTTTGAATAATGTTTTCCACGTTTTCTTAAATAGCGAATTAATGTTAACAGATTTTGGTAAAGCTGCTTCCAGTCTGGAACTTCCATTTGATTTAATCTACTTTCTGGTGAGTTAATTTTTTATGAAAATTTTTTTCTTATATATTTTTATTATACAATTGTCCTGGTTTAAATAAATAAAAAAAAGGTCTTGGAACGCTCTATTTTAAGCCTCTATAAAAGATATCTGTACTTTTAAATTGGTTAGCATTTTAACATTCGCCCTTAGTCCTCACCATAAGTCATCAGATCTTTACATTTGGGCTGAACAATCAGCGAAAATTTTGGTAAAGCTGCTTCAGATTGTACTTGCATTCCTCATTTAGTCTGACGTACTTTCTGGTGAGTTAATTTTTCATAAATTTTTTTTTTTTATATATTTTTATTTATTCTGATGAACTTTTTTTTATAAAGTTTTCCTTTTATACATTTTTATTATTTTATTGTCCTGGTTAATTTCTTATAAAATTTTTTCTTTATATATTTTTATTATTAAATTGTCCTGATCTAAATAAATCTAGTGGGGCGTTTCCTTTTAGGCCTGAATAAAAGATATGCCATCATTTAAATAGTTCAAAATTTGCCATTATCTGGGATAATCGCTATAAATCATCAGAATCTTCAGAATGTTCAGGATCATCTTGTACAAATTGTAGAGGGCTGGCTGATTATTGTTATAACATGAAACATGTAGCGGACCGGAAGGAGGAGTAGGATATTCTCTTCTTATAGACTGATTGCTCGGCGTAACGGTTTTTTTATATAAATCGTTACAATTTCTTGCTCTGGCAGTGCTACTTTACTGCTATAAAAATTACGTCCATTTTTTTACCATAAAACCAAAATGAATCGCTTTAACGGAAAAAAAAAATAATCTTAGATAATTTGTCGTTCTTTCGTTTTAACAAAATATATTTAATAACTTGAATATCAATATATTTGTATACATATTTTTTTAAAAATGTGTGTTATTAATTTAATTTAAAAGTGAAGAAATCTATTTTGAAATAGTGACAATAAGTTTCAGCAACATAGATAATGATGACCGTTGCCATATCTCTCTGGTTAAACAGCTCTGGCCCAACTTCTTAAATCTTACATTACTTAAATTCATTTAATTGCTTTAGATTGAAATGGATTACGTACTTAATTTTTATAAAATGTTTATTTGTAAATGTCATGTTAAATTTATTTAAACTTGCTACTTGTTGTTTTTCCAACTCCATCAATTTCTAACTC
This sequence comes from Melophagus ovinus, assembly GCA_023089585.1. Taxonomy (NCBI): domain Eukaryota; kingdom Metazoa; phylum Arthropoda; class Insecta; order Diptera; family Hippoboscidae; genus Melophagus; species Melophagus ovinus. The sequence continues at coordinate 8,486,697 of JAKKIB010000176.1, read as the reverse complement.
ACAATAATCTAATCATCATCATTATTTACGAACACTTTAACAAATGATTGCTTATTAGATTAGAATTGAAAAATATTCTTTCACATTTTTACTTATTTTATTTGCTTACTTACTTTAAAATATCAAGTAAGATTAATAAGCTGAAAGAAAAGAAAAAATGATGAAATAGATGATTGGTATAGAAATGAAATTCTTATAGAAAATGTTTTTCTTAATTATTTTCTAATTATCAAACAGAGATTAAGGTAGATGGAATCTTTGATTTTGTATGTTGATGGTGCATATTGAATATTTATTGAATTTTTTAATTTATGAAAATTTAATTTAGGCGATAAGTTCATTTTTACATTATGAACAAAACTATTTATCGATTTGTTATTAATTAAAAAATATTAAATGCTAATTTAAAATGTATTACTTCATATGATTTTGCTTAAAATTTTGTTGTGCTTTTAGATAAATTTGTAGTGTTTTGAATTGGCTCAAGGTTTTTCGATTAATGTCTCGCTAAATAGTTTATGGCTAGAAAAATTTTACTTAAAATTTATATAAGAATTTAAAGCTTGAAATTATCTAAATTTTAAAAGGGTATTAAATTATTTTAATTGGTCTCTTAAGCTAAATAAAAAATACACTTAAATTGTGTCCCAGTTTTTTTTTTTTGCTCTTCTTATTAAATCATGATGATAAATTGATTTTTATAAAAAAAAGAATAACAATGAATTCTAAAGTTAAAGTTAAGTTATTTAAAATAGTTACAAAATACTTTTAATTTAATTGAGGTTTAAGAACAAATGTCCTTAGTTTAATAGCATTTAATTTCATATGACTTTCATATGAACTGTATCGATCTGCTTATATTTAGAGATATATTTTTATTTAACTCGATAATTGAAAAAGGCAGGAATGCAAAAGCAAGCTCTTAATATTGAAAAATCCTATAAAAAAAAAAAGGAAAGATAACAGAAGCAACTTAAGTTTAAAATTAGAATGAAATAAAATGAAATGAAATTGCAATAAACTGTAATAATGTGATGTGAAAATGTAAATAAAAAATTAAAAAAAAAAAATCTTATTACGTGCCATCGTATGCTGATTTTTCTCAGTCTCTTGAAATTTTTCTTTTACTTCTTTGGTTTTTTTTTTTTTTTATATTTTTCTTGTAATTTCTATTACATATACAGCCGATTATTTGTTATTTGATATTATTCAAATGCTTAATTTATTTTGTTGACAAACGCCCACTTAAATTTTGTGCAAATTTCTATATAAATTATAATTAGAAAGTCATGTCGTTCAAGTGAAACTTTCAATTAAAATGAATTATTTCAAACAATTTTAATGATTTATTCTTCAGAAATAAAAAGAAATTTATAATTTTGTATATACTTTTTTTATATATAAAAATACTGTGGGTTTATTGTTAAACTAAAAATAGAATTATTTCTTGACATTCGCCTTCTTCATATAACGAGAATAAAAAATTATCATAATTTAAAATTTGTTATCTATTGAACATTTCAAATTCAAAATTCTTGACTTTCCGTATTACATAAAAAAAAATTGTTTGAAAGGAATTTAAGGGACAGCTTCGAACGATTCCAACAGGCTATCAAGTGCTTTTTAATTTAATTTTAATATAATTTAAATTTGATTTAATCTTAATTTTAAGTTTAATTTTATTTTAAATTTTAATTTTAATTTGTATTTTTATTTTTATTTAATTTATATATAAATATAAATATAAATATAAATTTAATTTTAATTTTGATTTTAATTATCATTTTAATTTAATTTAATTTTAATATTAATATTAATTTTAATTTAGATTTAACTTAATTTAATGTAATTTTAATATTAATTGTGATTTTAATTTTAATTTAATTTAATGTAATGTAATGTAATTTAATTTAATTTTAATTTAATTTAGTTTAATTTTAATTTTAATTTTAATTTTAATTTTAATTTTAATTTTATTTAGTTTTAATTTTAATTTTAATTTATTAATTTAATTATAATTTTAATTTTAATTTTAATTTATTTAAGATGTAATGTAATTTAATTTAATTTTAATTTAATTTAGTTTAATTTTAATTTTAATTTTAATTTTAATTTTAATTTGATTTAATTTTAGATTTAATTTAATTTTAATTATAATTTTAATTTTAATTTTAATTTAATTTTAATTATAATATGAGTTTTAATTTAATTTAATTTTAATTTAATTTAACTTTAACTTTAATTTAATTTAGTGTAATTTTTTATTTTAATGTTAAATTTAATTGTAATTTTAATTTTAATGTTAATGTTAATATTAAATTTAATTTAAACTTTAATTTTTATTTTAATTTAATTTACTATTTTGTAATATAAATAATGCAAATAAAATATTATAATATTTGGAGCATTATTTTTTATTAAAATATGCAGCCAGTTGTTAAGAAGCCATTAATATCAAAACACTTCGTGGTTCTTTACCCTATTTTTTTTCTTCCAGTTGTACCATTTCTTTCTTTTTGGTTTATATATATTACTTGCCCATTTATTTTATTAAATTTATACTAATTTCAAATATCAAATTTGTACTGTTACACTGCTAATGATTACAGCTGTTGCAAAAGGTCATGGTTGCGATTACTCGCTCATTTATTTCATTATTTATAAACTAGTGCGTAAAATAAAAACAAAACAAAAAAACAAAAAAACAAAAAAAATGAAAAAAAGGAAAGAAATAAGAAAACGGCACGTTTCTAATTTATATTTTATTTTATTTTATTTTATAATTTGTTTTTTATTTTCTACTGCTGTAAAAGCTCAATTCAAAGCATTAGAAATGTTTGATTAAACGGTTTGTAAATTATTCATAAAAATTTTGAAATGATGCTGTAACTTTTTTGGGCCATTCGCTCAGAAAACAACAATTTTTTAAATATCAAACATTTTTACATTTTTGCCGTATTTGGTTTAGAATTTCATAATTCTCTATTTGCGATATACAAAATTTTACCCAAAATCCTTAAAGTACTTGAATGTTAAGGGCAGAAGAATGGAAAAAAGTCGCCTTTGAATGTCCAAGGGGAATTTTTCGAACGATTACGAGAAGCGTAATCCATATATGAATTTTATCCAAAATATAAGCACAGTTTTTATCTAAAAATACATCAGATGAATGGATAAATGATCAGAATCAAAAATTGAATGATTTCCATGAGACAATCACTCATTTCGAGGACATTCATCAAATGTTACGCATGTAGCAAGCAGTTTCTATTGCCGTGTTATGCCGATTTATTTAAATATTTTTTCAGGTCATTAAATACATTACAATTTTCTTTTTATATTTTTTTTTTAGTTTTGGTTTCTCTTTTTCTTTTCTTTTTTTTTTTTTTAATGAATTTTTGTGCACCAAACAGCAGATGTCAGAGTGAAGATGAAAAAGTAATTGAATGAAGTGTAAATACAGTTGTAAAAAAATGAAGAAATCGCCATAATTTTGGAATGTTACGTTTTGTGAAATTTTTATGAAATTTTGTGAAATTTTTATAAAATTTTGTAAAATTTACTGAAATTTAGTGATATTTTGTAAAATTTAGTGATATTTTTAAAATTTTTATGAAATCTTATAAAATTTTTATGATATTTCTTTTGTGAAATTTTTATGAAATCTTATAAAATTTTTATGATTTTTCTTTTGTGAAATTTTTATGAAATTTTGTAAAATTTTTATGATTTCTCTTTTGTGAAATTTTTATGAAATTTTGTGAATTTTGTTGAAGTTTTTAGTGAAATTTTTGTAAAATATCCCTAAAAATTGGAGTATGATTGTACAAAATTATCAAAGTTAATATTAAAATATTCAATACTAAATACTAAATTCTATTTTATTGGTTTATTAATTCCAAGTTTAAATTCATTATATCAAATTTACAATAACCAATTTGAAATTTCAGATTTCCAATTTCAAATGCTAAATGTCAAAATTTTATATGCAAAATTTTAAATTCAAAATTACAAATACCAAATATAAAAATTCTACATTATAAATTCCAAATTCTAAATATCAAATTCCAATTTAAATTGGAAAAGTTCTTATTTAATGAGTCAATCCAAATGGGAAGAACAAGCGGCCTGGGCCACTAATAAAAATTTTTTGGATCAATCAACTAAAACAAAACATACACACACACACACACACACACACACACATGCGTAACATATTCATATAAGGACAATCTTATTAAGTATTTGTATTAAAAGCGTAAAAGAAACATGAAAAAGAATATAAATATTTTTTCCGTAGAAATGTCTTTAAAGTAGGTCAAGTATTCTCAAAGCGCATGCATACATACACATATATACACATATATTATTAATACATATAAACATATATGCCTGTTGGTGTTATTCGCTTTTATGGTTAAAGGTTTGTTTTTTGTTTCATGTTTTAAAATTGTGTTTTTCTTTTTCAAATATTCTTTACCATTGCTTTGTTGTACACAAAAAGAGACCACTTATGTGTTAACATGCATCAGCATTGAGCATTGAGCATTGAGCATTGAGCATTGAGCATTGAGCATTGAGCACAGAGCATTGAGCATTGAGCATTGAATTGAATGATAGAGAGAGATGAGGAAACAGTTATAAAATAGAAGAAAAATAGAAGAATGCTGAAGAGTTTTGGAGAGATAAAATGATAGAGCTAGAGAGTACAAAAAAGAGAAACATTTTTTTTATCATATAAACAGACAGAGTAAAAGAGTCATAGAAAGAGAGAAGGAAAAAGAGAGTTATATGAAGTGATATGAAGTGAATGAAAAGATAATAAGAAAAGTAGAGATACGTAATATTTAACCCTTATAAGCGTAAGTCAAAATTTGAGTTGACCGCATCACTTTACAAAAACTTGCTACACATTAAATTTGATGTACTCACGATTGTGGCAAAAAATGTACATAAGCCAGCATAATATAAAATAAAAGTCACTCATACTTTTATATCTACATTTACATATATAAATTAATTTAGTCTTTCAAATAAACATAAACATCATTATCATAATCATTGTTATTTACATAGATAGAATGAGAAAAAAGGCAAAGCAAAGTAGTAGACTTAAATGAATATGAATGAAGCACACTTTAGTTTTATAATAAATTCATCTCAAATAAAAATTTACCTCTCATACTCTGCCATCAAACACTATTCTCGCACTTTATTGCCATTTGGTATGTATTGTTGTTGGTCCCTTTATGTTAGATTATTAATCCTTAAGGACTATGCATACAAATGCATCCATTGAATCTTAAAGTGAATGGCATGCAAGTAAACTTACACCACTAACTTAAGTTTAGACTTTTAACTTTTCAAACAACAATAACAAAAATAAAAACAACAAAAATTTGGGGAAAATATATAAAACGAAATGTAGTGATGATTAATTACAAAAAAAAAAAAAAAAAAACCGAAGAGCATAGAAACTGAGAGCAAGACAAACAAATAGAAGACAAATAAGAAGTTTGGTTTAATTTTTGAAAGTGCCATAAATTTTATGCCGCATGGAATGCGTACAATTTAAATTACAGTTCAAGAAACTTTAAAACATATTTTTTTTTCTTAAATTTTTTTTTAAAGTTAAAAAAATTTTTTTTCTTAATTTTAAAAAAAATTTTTTTCTAATTTTTGTATTTTTGCTTTATTTGGTTTTTTTTTTATAAACATTTAAGTAAATAAGTAAATAAGCATTTAAGTGTTAAGTATTATTTTTTAAGTAATGATAACATTTCACAATATTTTAATACGATTTTCTTATATTTCCAATAATTTTTTTTTTTTTAAATAATTGCAATTCTTTAAAGTAATGAACCCATGTTTTTTTGTTTTTCTGTTGAAATTTAAAAATTTTAAAATTTACCAGAATGTGATTTTAAAATGTATCAAAATTATTTTAATACTTAAGAATACTTAAATATAAAATGTCTTCCTTTTTTTTTTTTGTAATTATTTAAATTACAAATAATTACAATTAATTGAATGAATATAAAATTTGTGTTATTGCATTTAAAACATAAAATATATTTCAAGTGATGGGAAAAATTAGGCAAATGCCTTAAAAAGAGGCTTTATGGCCAAAAAAAAAAAGAAAAAAAGGAAACCTTAAAAGAAACCCCCCAAAACCATCTAAAGTGAGAGAATTTTGGATTTTCTTTTTTTTTTTTAAGTTAGTTTTTTGTTCATTGAATCCAAAACCACAAAATGCAATACAATGTTGGACTGAAAGGATCAGTAAAATATTGTCTTAATCCTTTAAGATTTTATTTTCCTTTCTTTGTTGATATTTTGCTGGTTTTGTTGCTTTCGATGAGTCTTCATGGTGACATTATTTTGTTTTTTTTTTTTTTTTGGCTTTGCTGTTCTCACTTTCTAAGATTTTCATATTTTTTGTTAGAGTTTTTACTTAAAACATTGAACATGATAAATTACAAGTAATTTTCATTTAAGGACTGCTTAAGAAAAGAGCCAAGAAATATTTTTTTTTTTTGTTGTAAAATTATATAAAATTTTAAAATCTAAAACATTTTTAATTATTATTTTTATTATGCTAAGTGCTCATTTTGCATAATGTATGCAATTTCAAATTATAGAGAAATGAGATAATTTTTCAAATATTTTATAGAATTTTATCAAATTGTTTGAATTTTCTTTTTCCTTTTCATATTTTTCTTTGCATTTTCTTCTCTTTTCTTTCCTTTCCTTCTTTCCTTCATATTTGTTTAAGACTGACACTAATGTATTTAATTCAGTCCAAAGGCATTAGATTTTATTTCGTTTCTATTTTGCGTTTTCAATTATTATTATTTCAACTACTAATGATAAAAATGATGATAATTATAATGATAATAATTATAATGATAATAATTATGATGATATTGTTAGTGATATTATTAGTGATATAATTTGTGATGATAGCATTAATAATAAGAGACGTTTGCTTAAACCTCTTGATATTTTAGTTACATGAATGAAGTCAGTTTTTGATGGCGTCTGGTTTGGTTTAGTCATTTCTTTATAAGTGAGAGAGAATACGTAAACTTTTATTTATATATTGTTCTGGGTATAATTGGAGAGAAAAGAAAAAAAAAAGAAGAAAAATTCTGAAAATATGAAATGTGGCCAGATGTTTTGTATGTGGAACACATTTTCGAATATAGATTTGATATTTAGGTGGAATTTTCTTCTTTTATATTTTCTTCACATCAACACGAAATGATATAAAGGGTACTTTTGGGCATGATAAGGACGCACGTTTTGATTGTACGTGTATGATTTCAAATTATTATTTTTTTTTTTTTTTGTTACTTTTGGGCACATTTATGTTTTTGCCCAGCTCGAAATCATAAATCGAAACAATAACCAAGCGAGAAAAAAAAGCTCAAGGTAATAAATTTGGAAGAAAAGAAGAAAAAAAAACTATGGAAATCGTTTGACGTGTTTCTAGCAACTCAATCATATCGATTTTTAGAGGAGTTTGAGTAAAAACTGAAGCAACAGGTTGTTTATTTTTAAAATGTCACAACTCTTAAATTCCGTAATATAATTATTTGGTTAAATCAATTGGGCATGGCTCAAGGATTCCAAAAGAAAAATATATAAAAAGCAAATTAATAAATTTATGAAATTCATGAAAATTTATGAATTTTTTAAGAAATTTATTAGAAGTCAAAAATCCTTTAAAATCATTTGTTTGTTATAAAAACTTCAAATCGATTTTTTCCTTTGAGCCATTTACCAAATTTTTAATTACTACAAACATTTATAAGATTTATATTTCCCGATCATTTAAAAATAAAAACAAAACGAAAACTTCTCAAAATTTTTGCGAGTTTGTGTTAAAATATTTCCAAATATGTGATAAATTTAAAAAACAATTTTTAGGATAATACTAGAAATGTGGACGTGTCAATGCAAAATTATAAAAATTATTGATTATTGAAGCATATTTTTTTCTCATAATAAAAGTTTAAAAAAATCTAAAAATGAAAGTATTTATATCAAATTATTTAAAGCATAGATAATTCTTGAGAAAATTATAGTGTGCTTGTGCATGCTTAAAAAATCGCAAAATCCAGATATGGCAGCCATACAAATAAGTTACAAATAATGTTCATAAAAGAAAGAAGAAAAAGCAGCCAGCAGAAAGAAATTTTTTAGCGCTTTCTTTTAAAATTTTTTGGCATTCTATGCTCTAAAAAAACAAACAACTAGCAATATAAGAGTGATATAAGAACAACAATAACAACAACAATAACAAATGAAAGTGAAAATATGAATCGATGCAATGCAACACAATCCAACGTAATACACTTATAAGAAAAATCTTATATGCATACGTCCCAGTGGTGGAAGATTCAAAAACGGAAGGATCAAAAAACCAACAAGCAAGCAAACAAGAAAACGAAAAGAAGATGACAAGCAACAAGAGCATAAAATAAAACATTGTAGATTAAGGAAACTTTCTTAAGCATGTAATGCAGACATTTACAAAATTGAAAATTCTACATACGCATTATGTGCGATTATATTGCTAAATTTTTCTGTATCGTCATTTGGCTTGAGCAAAACAGTCGAATCTTCATTTAAAGTGTACTGAATATTTTTACATTTCGTTTTATAGAAATTTTCTTATATATTAAGTAATAAGATCATATTATCTCTACAAATTAAAATCGTTTATTTTTTTAACAATTTTAAAAGGATATTCCAATATTTCAATATCGCAACGTTTCTTATATTAATTTTGTGCCAAATAAAAGCTACAAATATTTAAATAATTCAATTAAAAAGTAATTCATATAAAAATTTTATGGAAAATTTCAATAAAAAAAAAATTTATGAAAAATTCTATAAAAATTTCATTAAAAATTTCATCAAAATTTCTTTAAAAATTTCATAAAAATTTTATAAAAAAAAAAGTTTACAAAAATTCCACAAAAATTTTGCAAAAATTTCGTAAAAATTTCAAAAAAATTTCACAAAAAAGTCATAAAAGTTTCTCAAAAATTTCACAAAAATTTTACAAAAATTTCCCAAAAATTTTAAAAAAATTTTACAAAAATTTTATAAAAATTTCGCAAAAATTTTACAAAAAAATCATAAAAATTTCGCAAAAATTTCACAAAAATTTTACAAAAATTACACAAAAATTTCGCAAAAATTTTACAAAATTTTATAAAAATTTCACAAAAATTTCACAAATATTTCGCAAAAATTACATAAAAATTTCACAAAAATTTCATAAAAATTTTACAAAAATTTTCAAAAATTTCACAAAAATTTCACAAAAATTATGCAAAAAATTTTATTACAATTTAGTTAGACGATAATAGATTTCTATGTGATGATTTTTTTTTGTTTTTTTTCTTATTGGAAATTTTGCATTTTATAAAATGATTGTCACAATTGAATGCAGTCACCAAATATAATAAAGTCGCTTTAGTGGTGACTTAACTGTATAATTATTGCAAAATCGATTATAAGAAAATGCCTATAAAGAAATATAATCTAAAGCAAACAGAACAAGCAAAAAAAAAAAAAAACTAAAAATTAGGAAGCATTGTTGAGTAAAAACTTTAAGAACATGAATATATTTGTTTCAATTTGTTTGAAAACTTGTATTTTTATTAAATTGTTATGTTCATCTACAAGTAAATTAATGAAATTAAAAATAAAAAAATTAAAAATTTTCAGGGAAAAATTCATAAATTACTTTTAATTAAAGATTTTGTATATGAGTGAGTTTTAAAAAGTTTCTACCAACAAGCCATTTAAAATGAGATACGATTTCAATATAAATTAGATGGGTGGAAGGTTTGGTCCAAGTTCTAGTTCTAAAATTTAATCCAATAACAAGAAAAGCATAGACAAAAATTCCATTTTATGAAATTACTAGAAAAATTATAGCACTCTCATTTGTTGACATTAAAATGGCTTCGCATAGAAAATGGAATAGAATAGGCCTTAGTAGGACTATTATCAGATATAAGAAAACCGCTTAAGGGTAAAAAAAATTTTGAAGCTCTACATAAGAAATCAGCCAACACTAGAAGAATCTTTGTTCTTTTCTTTTCATATAAAAAAATCTAGGGGAATGTAATTTCCCTTTCCGTTAAGCAAAATGTTACAATGTCAAGTGAAAGTAGTGAAACATTAAAGTTACATTTTTGAATTCTCATTGGAAAAATTTCAATAAATTGTTTATCAATTACATCAATCATAATTAATCTATAATTAATCTAATCTAATAACAAATCTATAAAAATCTGCATGGAATCTCAGTGGTTCTTGAGATTTAGACTTTGCCAATTATGAATATAATTTTCTAAAACAATCATTTATAAATTATTCTCTTCCTTCTTTTTTTTGTTGGGCTCCTCAACTATTTTCACAAAATAATTATATCTCTTGGAAAAAAAAAAGCAGAAAAAAAAACTGTTGAAATCGTTGTTATGTATTTAGCCAAGGTAACTATGGCATTGTCAGTCACAATCATTTTATTTAAATGTTTTTTTATTTATTTGTTGTTTTAGTTACTGCTCATGGGAAATGTTAACATGTTTAATACGTTTCATATAAAATTTTCATGCAAATATGAAAAAAAAAAATATGCCACAAAATATTTCTGTGCTTTTTTTTCTATATTTTTTTTTCTATTGTCTATTTTCTATTTTCTGTTTGCTGGTTTTTTTGTTTTTTTTTTTTTTGTACCATTTTTCTATATCATTACATTTATCATCGTTTAGATAATGATTTATTGACTGCATTTTTGAATATTTATGTATAATATTTTAGTCATAATTCCTGTGCTCATTGTTTTCGACATTACATTTTGAATAGAATTCGTATATATTGAATCATGCAGGGCATACAATTGAATTGGAATTAAAATTTGAATTGGAGTTAAACTGAAATAAGCAAAACGAAAAAAAAATATTAAAATGAAATTTGACTGAGACAACTGACTGAGAAATTTGAATCATGACAAGTTAGATATATTTTATCAAAATAAATTCTTTCACTATTTAACAATTCTCTTAATTTGCAATTGAAACTTCGATAACTGATATAGATAAATTTTAAAGTGTTCTAAAGTTCTTTTAAAAAACTTTTCTCAATTGATTAATATCAGCACAATTATTTGTTATCCATTTATGGTCGAAAGATTTTTTTCCCTTTAAATAAGCGAAAGCAAAAAAAGTCTAATTTAAGAAAATTATACATTTTTCCTCTTCCTAATTTTATACACCATATAAATTGCCCTTCATCCATCCGGCAGACAACCCTAACAATAATCTTCTTTGCTTCATCTAGCCCAAATTCTCAAAAACTACTTTGTTCGTATTATTCATTTACTTCATAAAATTGTTATGAGATGAGTCACATAAATTTGCACATAAATATTGGTTTACTAGATGGTTTTGTAAAATTAATCAAGTAAACACTTTAACTTTATAAATTTTTATCACTCCAACAAAGTGCACAATTCTTATCACTCACTTCTGCTACTTTGCCAATAGAAAATATTTATGCAAAATCGTAGTTAGCTTTGACATTTTTTTATGAAAGATATATTTTGGGAAATTTTCTAAAAATTTTTCATTCAGATTTTGTTCATCGAAGCGAATTGGTCGTCAAATATATTTTTATAAGAAATTTATTCATTAATTTATTTTGTAGCCATTTAATAATGTCCTTTCATATTTCAATAAGTGCAAGGACATTCGGAAGTGTCCTATTTATTTTTTAATTTATTTTTTTTTTTTTTTGTATGAAATTAAAAGTGAAATATTTTAAAATATCTAAAAGCGATCATGGTTCTAAATTTCTGCGAAATTATCAACGTTTTTTTGGTGCCGCACTGAGATGTAGCTTAAGTGTAAATTGACAGCAGGCAGCTGCTATGTAGGACTCTTGAAGTTTTTGATGTTGAGATTCCAATGAAATGAGTTCTACCAAAAGGACACATCGTAATTGCATAGATTTTTCAAAGGTAAATTATTTTTTCAATATAATAATTTGATTTCGTTTGCAGAATCCTTTTCTTTTGCCATCCTTTTATTTTATTTCACTTTATTTCACTTTATTTTATTTTATAATTTTTTGTAATAAAAGTATTTACAGATTGTAGGACGCTTTCAAAGTAATTTCAAAATTTTCCTCCAGTGGCATCAAAAAAGTTCGATAGTCAGTCAAAGCCGCCATTCAATGCTTCTGTGAAAGTTCGTTCTTATCGCTATAAGTTGTCAAGGATGCAGTTTCTTTTCTTGATGGTTGCGTAAGTTAAAGTAAAAATTTAAATTATTATTCTTTGATTGATGGTAAAATCGCGTTATTTTAAAATCTACTAGAGCCTTTGTCGATGAAAGTCCATTGATGGTCTTTTAATAATCTTTTAAGGGTTCCATAAATTTCATTTTGATCAATTTCATGTTACGACCAAGGAAATTTCGCAATGATTGACTTACTGGATGAATATTTTATTGGGACCTCAACATCACAAAGTTAAAAAGTTTTGCAAAGTAGCCGCTTATTGTCAATTTACCCATAAGTTATTTCCCAGAATGGAACCAAAGAAACAAATCAAGTTTCGTCGAAATTCAGAGCGTGATACAACAAAACATATTTTAAAATTTTATTAATTTCATTCCAACATTATTTTTAATAAATCGATTTTTGTTATATTTTATTCGACATTTATATTTTTATCAAAATAAATAAACATACTTTTTAATAACCATCGATTTGGTGGTAAAAAACTAAACAAATATGAGTCACTTAATTATTTTGCATGAAGTGTAAGATTTCCACAGATTGAAATCTTAGCGTCCCTCTAATGCACAGATTACAAAAGGACCTTTTTCCATGAAATAGAGAAAGCTAAAGAGTACTATTGGATGTTTCGTAATCAAAGGATACGAAAGCAAATACAAAAGAAAAATGTTTTAGGTAACCGCTTCTTTAAAAATTATCCATTCTACTTCTAATTGCTAACCGTTCATTCTAAAAAATGTTTCAAGTCTCTTCCAATGAAATCTTTTCCTTCAATGAGATCGCATTAACACAATCTGAACAGACTTGACTTTGTGGAACCAATTTAAGTATACAAATATATTGAACTATTGAGTTCCTCTGAATCGTATTTATAAATCAAAAAATTCCATCGAAATTAGTAAAACAAGTTTTTAAGGTTTAACAAATTTTTGACCCAGCAAAGTTTTTCTACTTTGCTAAGAAAAAATTTATAACAATCAATCGCAATTAGCTTTGATTTCTTTCTCAAAAAAAAACCCTAATTTTCATTGTTTGCTAAGAAAAAATTTCTATAAAAATTTACAAGTAGGTTTGATTTTCTTCCCAAGAAAAACTTCGGCAAGGTTTTATACTTTGCCAGGAAAAATTTTTTAGGAAAAATCGCAATTTGCTTTGATTTCTTTCTCAAAAAAAAAATACTCTAATTTTCATGGTTTGCTAACAAAAAATTTTTATTAAAAATCGCAAATAGCTTTAAATTTCTTCTCAAGAAAATTTCGGCAAATTTTTATACTTTGCCAGGAAAAAATTTTTAGGAAAAATCGCAATTTAGCTTTGATTTTTTTCTCAAAAAAAAATACTCTAATTTTCATGGTTTGCTAACAAAAAATTTTTATTAAAAATCGCAAATAGCTTTAAATTTTCTTCTCAAGAAAATTTCGGCAAATTTTATACTTTGCCAGGAAAAAATTTTTAGGAAAAATCGCAATTTGCTTTGATTTTTTTCTCAAAAAAAAATACTCTAATTTTCATGGTTTGCTAACAAAAAATTTTTATTAAAAATCGCAAATAGCTTTAAATTTTTTCTCAAGAAAATTTCGGCAAATTTTTATACTTTGCCAGGAAAAAATTTTTAGGAAAAATCGCAATTGCTTTGATTTCTTTCTCAAAAAAAATAATACCTAATTTTTCATTGGTTTTGCTAAGAAAAAATTTTATAAAAATCGCAAATAGCTTTGATTTTTTCTCAAGAAAAATTTCGGCAAATTTCTATACTTTGCCATGGAAAAAAATTTTTAGGAAAAATCGCAATTAGCTTTGAATTTCTTTCTCAAAAAAAATACTCTAATTTTCAATTTGCAGAAAAAAAAGAATTTTGATTTTCAAAAAAAAATTTTTATTTAATTTTAAAAATCGCAAATAGCTTTAAATTTTTTCTCAAGAAAATTTCGGCAAATTTTTATACTTTGCCAGGAAAAAATTTTTATGGAAAAATCGCAATTAGCTTTGATTTTTTCTCAAAAAAAAATACCTAATTTTCATGGTTTGCTAAACAAAAATTTTTATTAAAAATCGCAAATAGCTTTAAATTTTTTCTCAAGAAAATTTCGGCAAATTTTATACTTTGCAGGAAAAAATTTTTAGGAAAAATCGCAATTAGCTTTGATTTTTTCTCAAAAAAAAATACTCTAATTTTCATGGTTTGCTAACAAAAAATTTTTATTAAAAATCGCAAATAGCTTTAAATTTTTTCTCAAGAAAAATTCGGCAAATTTTATACTTTGCAGGAAAAAATTTTTTAGGAAAAATCGCAATTAGCTTTGATTTTTTCTCAAAAAAAAAACCTAATTTCATGGTTTGCTAAAAAAAATTTTTATAAAAATCGCAATAGCTTTGAATTTTTCTCAAAAATTCTAATTTTATTTTGCCAAAAAAAATTTTTAGAAAAATCGCAATAGCTTTAATTTTTTCTCAAGAAAATTTCGGCAAATTTTATACTTTGCCAGGAAAAAATTTTTAGGAAAAATCGCAATTAGCTTTGATTTTTTCTCAAAAAAAAATACCTAATTTTCATGGTTTGCTAGACAAAAAATTTTTATAAAAATCGCAATAGCTTTAATTTCTTCTCAAGAAAATTTCGAAAATATTATTATACTTTGCCAGGAAAAAATTTTAGAAAAATCGCAATTAGCTTTGATTTTTTCAAAAAAAATACCTAATTTTCATGGTTTGCTAAAAAAAATTTTTTAAAAATCGCAAATAGCTTTAATTTCTTCTCAAGAAAATTTCGGCAAATTTTATACTTTGCAGGAAAAAATTTTTAAGGAAAATCGCAATTAGCTTTGATTTTTTCTCAAAAAAAATTACTCTAATTTTCATGTTTGCTAACAAAAATTTTTATAATCAAAATATTCCAAAATAAGCTTTCAAAAAAAAAAATGATTTATCTCAAGAAAATTTCGGCAAATATTTATACTTTGCCAGGAAAAAATTTTTAGGAAAAATCGCAATTAGCTTTGATTTTTTTCTCAAAAAAAAATACTCTAATTTTCATGGTTTGCTAACAAAAAATTTTTATTAAAAATCGCAAATAGCTTTAAATTTCTTCTCAAGAAAATTTCGGCAAATATTTATACTTTGCCAGGAAAAAATTTTTAGGAAAAATCGCAATTAGCTTTGATTTTTTTCTCAAAAAAAAACCCTAATTTTCATTGTTTGCTAAGAAAAAATTTCTATAAAAAATTACAAGTAGGTTTGATTTTCTTCCCAAGAAAAACTTCGGCAAGGTTTTATACTTTGCCAGGAAAAAATTTTTAGGAAAAATCGCAATTAGCTTTGATTTTTTCTCAAAAAAAATACTCTAATTTTCATGGTTTGCTAACAAAAAATTTTTATTAAAAATCGCAAATAGCTTTAAATTTTTTCTCAAGAAAATTTCGGCAAATTTTTATACTTTGCCAGGAAAAAATTTTTAGGAAAAATCGCAATTTGCTTTGATTTCTTTCTCAAAAAAAAATACTCTAATTTTCATGGTTTGCTAACAAAAAATTTTTATTAAAAATCGCAAATAGCTTTAAATTTCTTCTCAAGAAAATTTCGGCAAATATTTATACTTTGCCAGGAAAAAATTTTTAGGAAAAATCGCAATTAGCTTTGATTTTTTTCTCAAAAAAAAAATACTCTAATTTTCATGGTTTGCTAACAAAAAATTTTTATTAAAAATCGCAAATAGCTTTAAATTTTTTCTCAAGAAAATTCGGCAAATTTTTATACTTTGCTAGGAAAAAATTTTTAGGAAAAATCGCAATTTGCTTTGATTTTTTCTCAAAAAAAAATACTCTAATTTTCATGGTTTGCTAACAAAAAATTTTTATTAAAAATCGCAAATAGCTTTAAATTTCTTCTCAAGAAAATTTCGGCAAATTTTATACTTTGCCAGGAAAAAATTTTTAGGAAAAATCGCAATTAGCTTTGATTTTTTCTCAAAAAAAAATACTCTAATTTTCATGGTTTGCTAACAAAAAATTTTTATTAAAAATCGCAAATAGCTTTAAATTTTTTCTCAAGAAAATTTCGGCAAATTTTTATACTTTGCCAGGAAAAAATTTTTAGGAAAAATCGCAATTTGCTTTGATTTCTTTCTCAAAAAAAAATACTCTAATTTTCATGGTTTGCTAACAAAAAATTTTTATTAAAAATCGCAAATAGCTTTAAATTTTTTCTCAAGAAAATTTCGGCAAATTTTTATACTTTGCCAGGAAAAAATTTTTAGGAAAAATCGCAATTAGCTTTGATTTTTTTCTCAAAAAAAAATACTCTAATTTTCATGGTTTGCTAACAAAAAATTTTTATTAAAAATCGCAAATAGCTTTAAATTTTTCTCAGAAAATTTCGGCAAATTTTTATACTTTGCCAGGAAAAAATTTTAGGAAAAATCGCAATTAGCTTTGATTTTTTTCTCAAAAAAAAATACTCTAATTTTCATGGTTTGCTAACAAAAAATTTTTATTAAAAATCGCAAATAGCTTTAAATTTTTTCTCAAGAAAATTTCGGCAAATTTTTATACTTTGCCAGGAAAAAATTTTTAGGAAAAATCGCAATTAGCTTTGATTTTTTTCTCAAAAAAAAATACTCTAATTTTCATGGTTTGCTAACAAAAAATTTTTATTAAAAATCGCAAATAGCTTTAATTTTTCTCAAGAAATTTCGGCAAATTTTTATACTTTGCCAGGAAAAAATTTTTAGGAAAAATCGCAATTAGCTTTGATTTTTTTCTCAAAAAAAAATACTCTAATTTTCATGTTTGCTAACAAAAATTTTTATAAAAATCGCAAATAGCTTTAATTTTTTCTCAAGAAAATTTCGGCAAATTTTTATACTTTGCCAGGAAAAAATTTTTAGGAAAAATCGCATATTTGATTTTTTCTCAAAAAAAATACTCTAATTTTCATGTTTGCTGAAAAAAATTTTTATTAAAAATCGCAAATAGCTTTAAATTTTTTCTCAAGAAAATTTCGGCAAATTTTATACTTTGCCAGGAAAAATTTTTAGGAAAAATCGCAATTAGCTTTGATTTTTTTCTCAAAAAAAAATACTCTAATTTTCATGGTTTGCTAACAAAAAATTTTTATTAAAAATCGCAAATAGCTTTAAATTTTTTCTCAAGAAAATTTCGGCAAATTTTATACTTTGCCAGGAAAAAATTTTTAGGAAAAATCGCAATTAGCTTTGATTTTTTCTCAAAAAAAAATACTCTAATTTTCATGGTTTGCTAACAAAAAATTTTTATTAAAAATCGCAAATAGCTTTAAATTTTTTCTCAAGAAAATTTCGGCAAATTTTTATACTTTGCCAGGAAAAAATTTTTAGGAAAAATCGCAATTTGCTTTGATTTCTTTTCTCAAAAAAAAATACTCTAATTTTCATGGTTTTGCTAACAAAAAATTTTTATTAAAAATCGCAAATAGCTTTAAATTTCTTCTCAAGAAAATTTCGGCAAATTTTTATACTTTGCCAGGAAAAAATTTTTAGGAAAAATCGCAATTTGCTTTGATTTCTTTCTCAAAAAAAAATACTCTAATTTTCATGGTTTGCTAACAAAAAATTTTTATTTAAAATCGCAAATAGCTTTAAATTTCTTCTCAAGAAAATTTCGGCAAATTTTTATACTTTGCCAGGAAAAAATTTTTAGGAAAAATCGCAATTTGCTTTGATTTCTTTCTCAAAAGATATTTATTTTTTTCATGGTTTGCTAAGCAAAAATTTTGGTGAAAAATCGAAAGTAGCTTTAATTTTTTTGCCAAATAAGAACTTGGTCAAATTTTTATAATTTGCTATGAAAAAAAAATTTTATGAAAAATCGCAATTAGCCTTGATTTTCTTCTCAAATTAAAAATTATATTGAAAATGTTCAGTTTTGCTCATTTGATTTTTGCAGTTGAATAAGTGAGGATGAATTTTTTTATAGAATACGAAGTAGAATTAAAAAGTTATTAGTGTCGTAAAGGACAAGTTCCTTTAGTTAATATTTAATTTTACTTGGATTGCATTCGTTGTTTGCGCTGCGCGTGTGATTTATTATTAATCTCATCAAAAATGTGAAGATAAATTGTTCGACCAACTTTAATTTTCATTATTAATTTTATTTGTTATAACTTTTACAAGTTCCATAGTGGTTTTAAGTAAAGAAGAATATAAACGGGTTTCACAATTCACACATTACAACAGTTCTACGTTTACCGGCAGTATGTGAATCGGAACTTATTGTGAACAAAAAGAAAAAAAACGGGAACATTACGATTTAGTTAATTTGGCATAAGAAATTCTTAGTGAATTCAGAATTCAAATACGAATTTATTACACATGTGAGTTTGTACATTCAGTTCATCTAGACAGTTCATCAAATAAGGATTCTACTTACAGCACCCGTAAGGATCCTTAAGCATATTGTATAGCTTTATCTATGGATCCATTGTTACTCAAATGGCTTGCTAAGCAGAGAAGGCCATACAATACGGAGTGTATTAATCCAATATTGAAATAATTGCCAACGGCTCGGTTTTAAAGTTATGATCAATTTTGCCACTTTAAATGCCGTCCAATAACTTTTTCGAGTCTTCAATTATTTTACATGACCTAATACTATCAATACGTTTGTAATCCATGCGATATATCCGAATGGTTAAACTGAAATTGGGAATTGTTAATTTGTATCTTAACGAAACTACTCCACCCATCGACATTCGAAGTTGCCTTAAAATGCTTTCCTCGTCAGCAATTGCATCTTCATATGGTTTGGTAAAAAAATTGTTGGCCTCAACTATTAATGAAAATTATATACTCGCATTTTATGAACTCAATTTCTGTTGATATTTTTACAATGATTTAATCATTAATTTCCTGTAATTTTGAAAAAATTAAGAACTTTTAACGGAGACATCAAATGAAACAAAATACTAAAGCAACATAAATATTTTAACAAATAAATGCTGCTTACAAAAATAGGAGGAGGAAGCGACTTCGTCTAAGCAAAGTTAGCACAAATCGAAGCCTCCACTTAATTGAATTCCCTAAGTTTAATTTCAAGAAGAAATTATACTGAAAAATTCTAAAAAACCTAAATATTTTAAGAAATAAATGCTGCTTCCAAAAATAGAAGGAGGAAGCGACTTCGTCTACGTTAAGTTAGCACAAATCGAAGCCTCCACTTAATTGAATTCCCTAAGTTTAATTTCAAGAAGAAATTATACTGAAAAATTCTAAAAAACCTTAATATTTTAAGAAATAAATGCTGCTTACAAAAATAGGAGAAGAAAACGGCTTCGTCTTCGCTAAGTTAGCACAAATCGAAGCCTCCACTTAATTGAATTCCCTAAGTTTAATTTCAAGAAGAAATTATACTGAAAAATTCTAAAAAACCTTAATATTTTAAGAAATAAATGCTGCTTACAAAATTAGGAGGAGGAAACGGCTTCGTCTTCGCTAAGTTGGCACAAACTGGAAGCACCATTGAATTGAATTCCCTAAGTTTAATTTCAAGAAGAAATTGTACTGGAAAATCGTCTATTAATTCTAAAAAACTTAAATATTTTAAGAAATAAAGGCTGCTTCCAAAAATAGAAGGAGGAAGCGACTTCGTCTACGCTAAGTTAGCACAAATCGAAGCCTCCACTTAATTGAATTCCCTAAGTTTAATTTCAAGAAGAAATTATACTGAAAAATTCTAAAAAACCTTAATATTTTAAGAAATAAATGCTGCTTACAAAAATAGGAGAGGAAACGGCTTCGTCTTCGCTAAGTTAGCACAAATCGAAGCCTCCACTTAATTGAATTCCCTAAGTTTAATTTCAAGAAGAAATTATACTGAAAAATTCTAAAAAACCTTAATATTTTAAGAAATAAATGCTGCTTACAAAATAGGAGGAGAAACGCTTCGTCTTCGCTAAGTTGGCACAAACTGGAAGCACCATTGAATTGAATTCCCTAAGTTTAATTTCAAGAAGAAATTGTACTGAAATGTCTATAATTCTAAAAAACTTAAATATTTTAAGAAATAAATGCTGCTTCCAAAAATAGAAGGAGGAAGCGACTTCGTCTACGCTAAGTTAGCACAAATCGAAGCCTCCACTTAATTGAATTCCCTAAGTTTAATTTCAAGAAGAAATTATACTGAAAATCGTCTATTAATTCTAAAAAACTTAATATTTTAAGAAATAAATGCTGCTTCCAAAAATAGAAGGAGGAAGCGACTTCGTCTACGCTAAGTTAGCACAAATCGAAGCCTCCACTTAATTGAATTCCCTAAGTTTAATTTCAAGAAGAAATTATACTGAAAATGTTATTAATTCTAAAAAACCTTAAATATTTTAAGAAATAAATGCTGCTTACAAAAATAGAAGGAGGAAGCGACTTCGTCTACGCTAAGTTAGCACAAATCGAAGCCTCCACTTAATTGAATTCCCTAAGTTTAATTTCAAGAAGAAATTGTACTGGAAAATCGTCTATTAATTCTAAAAAACTTAAATATTTTAAGAAATAAAGGCTGCTTCCAAAAATAGAAGGAGGAACGACTTCGTCTACGCTAAGTTAGCACAAATCGAAGCTCCACTTAATTGAATTCCCTAAGTTTAATTTCAAGAAGAAATTATATGAAAATCGTCTATTAATTCTAAAAAACTTAAATATTTTAAGAAATAAATGCTGCTTACAAAAATAGAAGGAGGAAGCGACTTCGTCTACGCTAAGTTAGCACAAATCGAAGCCTCCACTTAATTGAATTCCCTAAGTTTAATTTCAAGAAGAAATTATACTGAAAAATTCTAAAAAACCTTAATATTTTAAGAAATAAATGCTGCTTACAAAATTAGGAGGAGGAACGGCTTCGTCTTCGCTAAGTTGGCACAAACTGGAAGCACCATTGAATTGAATTCCCTAAGTTTAATTTCAAGAAGAAATTGTACTGGAAAATCGTCTATTAATTCTAAAAAACTTAAATATTTTAAGAAATAAAGGCTGCTTCCAAAAATAGAAGGAGGAAGCGACTTCGTCTACGCTAAGTTAGCACAAATCGAAGCCTCCACTTAATTGAATTCCCTAAGTTTAATTTCAAGAAGAAATTTACTGAAAATCGTCTATTAATTCTAAAAAACTTAAATATTTTAAGAAATAAAGCTGCTTCAAAAATAGAAGGAGGAAGCGACTTCGTCTACGCTAAGTTAGCATAAATCGAAGCCTCCACTTAATTGAATTCCTTAAGTTTAATTTCAAGAAGAAATTATACTGAAAAATCGTCTATTAATTCTAAAAAACCTAAATATTTTAAGAAATAAATGCTGCTTACAAAAATAGAAGGAGGAAGCGACTTCGTCTACGCTAAGTTAGCACAAATCGAAGCCTCCACTTAATTGAATTCCCTAAGTTTAATTTCAAGAAGAAATTGTACTGAAAAATCGTCTATTAATTCTAAAAAACTAAATATTTTAAGAAATAAATGCTGCTTCCAAAAATAGAAGGAGGAAGCGACTTCGTCTACGCTAAGTTAGCACAAATCGAAGCCTCCACTTAATTGAATTCCTAAGTTTAATTTCAAGAAGAAATTATACTGAAAAATCGTCTATTAATTCTAAAAAACTTAAATATTTTAAGAAATAAAGGCTGCTTCCAAAAATAGAAGGAGGAAGCGACTTCGTCTACGCTAAGTTAGCATAAATCGAAGCCTCCACTTAATTGAATTCCTTAAGTTTAATTTCAAGAAGAAATTGTACTGAAAAATTCTAAAAAACCTAAATATTTTAAGAAATAAATGCTGCTTACAAAAATAGGAGGAGAAAACGGCTTCGTCTCCGCTAAGTTGGCACAAACTGGAAGCACCATTGAATTGAATTCCCTAAGTTTAATTTCAAGAAGAAATTATACTGAAAAATCGTCTATTAATTCTAAAAAACTTAAATATTTTAAGAAATAAATGCTGCTTGCAAAATCAGAAGGAGGAAGCGACTTTGTCTACGCTAAATTAGCACAAATCGAATACTTTATTGAATTCGAATGCTTTGAGTTTAATTTTAAATAATTTTAATTATATTAAAAATATTGTTCATTAATTCTAATTCTAAAGATGACCTTATTTAGTGCCGTAATCTAGGATTGTGGCCAATGGATCGAAATTCGCTATTTAAAAGGTAATTGCAAAATATAACCGCTCGTTTTATTTATGTTTCTATTTTTTTTTATTCTTTTTATTTTGATATTTTCCAGAGTGGAGAACTCGAAAAAATTTTATTCAAATTCTACAACTTAATCGGGGTTTATTTTGATCTCGGTATCGCACTGAATTATTGCATACAGATACATATAAATTGGAAACTTCGGTGTTTATCTCTTGAAAACTTTTCAATGCTGAAACTTACAGCACAATTTACAAAGTCCGGAAGAAAGTATTTCAGACGTACTTGTTCCAATCATTTAAACTAATTAATTAATTAATTAACATAATTTATTTTGAAAAGTTAAAGGCTCTTAATTTTAAGAAGAATCCATGAATGTTAAAAATGGAGAATTATCGTGTTTACATTTGCTAAGTTCAGAAATATTGAATATTTCTGAACATGACACGATATTTCCAATAATTCATTTCATTCAATTGGCAAAAATCTTTAACTTATAAATTATAATTTTTTACAACTATTTTACACATAACAAAAAATAAATAAAGTGCTGCTTATAAAAATAAAAACAAGTTGTAACTTGCTACAAATGAAATTCTGGTTTTTTTTTTTGTTATTTAAAGGAAAATGTTTGAAAAAATTCTTGGACTTTTGTCCAGAGATTGTAAATTTTGAAAGATCTAACATCGAATCATTTACAAAGTACACTTAAAAATTTTATACTTTTCATCTAATATTTAAAATTGAACGAGTCCTAGGTTTGAAATAAAAAAGAAAAAAACTGGGGCAACAAAATTTCATGGACGCCTATCTCTTCCGATTTAATCTATTTTAGTTATCTATTTTGTATACAAGAATTTAAAATGTTATCGCTAAATTTGAAGAGGTCATCTCGATACTTATAATTAGAAATTTTTAGATATGGACATGCAGTTCCATAAACGGTCAGGCATGCCTAGTTTTTTTTGATTTAATTAATTAATTCATTATAATTATGATAAATGATGGTTATAGGAAAAAAAAAACAGTTAGAAAAAGGTATCGATGAAATATGCCACAAAATTCTATTATAGAAATTTGCTATTTATAGGGATTTGCCCATTTTGATTTCATCAGGGAAATGTAAATTGTAGCGGTGAACCGTAATATATTTCATTACATAACAAGCAAGCAAAAGCCTTTTCTAAGATGAATGGTGCTGGAAAAAAAATCACAGAAACGAAATTGAAAGTAAAAATGAGAATAAAAATGAAAATTAAGAAACTTAAGAAATTCTTGCGTCATTGCAAATGTTATTTATTAAGAAAGGAAATGAAAAGGATAATGAAGGAAAATAAGGGTGCAAGGGAAAACTATGTCTCATGAATTAATGATAATCGTGGCTAATTGTGCGAGTAAGTAACACAAGTTTGGTTGAAGCAATAATAATTTAATAAAGTTTAGTGAAAAAAACAACGAGAATAACAAATTAAATTGTCCTTCAACTGATTATAAAACATTTTATTATTTTCATTAAATTTGGCTACTTTTCGTTTTTTCTATCTTCATGCAGTATTTTTCATTAGTCTTATGCAAAATTACTTGCCACAAATTTTTTTTAAATATTCAATTTAAATATAAATTTCAATGTTTTTATTAATAATCTTGATCTGAAGTAGTAAGTAGTAAGTAAATATAAAAATATGAAGCTTTTCTCTTTCAAAGAAGGAAATTGTTTTAGGAGATAAAATCAAATCTAAATAAGTTGATATATTTGATCATTTTATAGAAAGAAT
The DNA here is from genome assembly GCA_023089585.1 of Melophagus ovinus. NCBI lineage: Eukaryota > Metazoa > Arthropoda > Insecta > Diptera > Hippoboscidae > Melophagus > Melophagus ovinus. Next base: position 8,462,455 of record JAKKIB010000176.1, on the reverse strand, counting down.
TAGTTAAAAGTTTGTTAAAGAATATTTAATAATTTTGAGAAAAGCTCCATCGAAAATTTTGCATTTTCGAAATGTTTTTTTTTTTTTATTTTTTCACCAGAAAAATGTCAGTTTGACATTTGCGATATATTGTTTTATAAATTATGGCTACATTGATGCAAATCCAATGTAAAATATATATTACCAACTAAATGACAAAATGGCCATAATCTTTCAGTTTCATTGAAAATGAATTATAACAATAATTTAGGTTAATTGTCCTCAAACTCACTGAGTAAATGAATGAATAATTTATTATATAAAAAATTCTATCTTACAAATTTTCTATCTTACAAATAAATATGGCTAAAATGATTATGATGATGGCCCTGCCAATACCAGACTCGCTCAATACCATAAAGTAATTGAGCGAGTATTCTCCCTCAATGTTGTTAATGTTGTTTATAATTTTCAAATATGTAAATAAAGTTGTATTAGACAAGAGACATTTATATAAATAGATATAGAAATCTAAAGAAAAGTTAATCAATTGATGTAATGATAAATGAATCCATGTAAACATATAACTAATGAATAAAAAAACATTTTATAATGATTTGATGCTGCCACTGAAATACTCTAAATAATTTTGTGAAAAAATTTCATTTGATGACAAAATGATATAAAAAAACTCATTCATCTAAATCGATATTATCGTACTTTATCAATATACAGGATTTTTGATAAATATCTAATAAAAAAATGTACAATTTTTATTTATGCATTGATTTAGTTTTCTTTTGTTATTGTTAATTAAGACCCATAATTATTCATAATTATATTAAGCCGCTTTTGTTATAAAATTGATCCCATACTCCAAAATTTTATGCCAATACATAAATAAAATTACGTAGATTGCGAATGGATAAACAGGCGAACGTCAAAACGAATCAGGTGAGTCCGTTTATAGATTTTTTTTTTATCTTCATAAATCTATGTAAATCTCTCTTCCCCTTTTTTCTTTTGCTTTTTTTCTCTTGTTTTTTGTTTTCGTTTTTTTGTTAAATAGAACAAGTCATACCTGACTAAAGCAATTAATTACACTTGGTTGGCAATCTAATAAAATTAAACAAAATATAAACGGACAGATAGATAAACAAGTATTTATGATAAGTAAAATAAGTTCGATTAAAGAAAAGAGAAAAATTAGATTTATGTAACACTTTGAAAATAAGAATTAATTTTCTTATAAAAAATTAAGAAAAATGTAAAATTAAATTCTAAAGATGTGAACAGTTTGCATTAACTTACGCCAAAGTAAATTTAATTAAATTAATTTAAGCTAAACTGATCTAAACTATACAAAATTTAAATGTAAATTAAATTAAATTCAAATTTAAATTAAATACAAATTTAAATTAAATTAAATTTAAATTTAAATTAAGTTCAAATTTAATTATATTAATTCAAATTAAATTAAATTAAATTTAAAGTTAAATTAAATGAAATTTCAATTAAATTAAATTCAAATTTAATTATATTAATTCAAATTAAATTATATTAAATTTATATTAAATTTAAACTTAAATTTAATTTAAATTAACTTTAAATTTAAAATAAATGTAAATTACCATCAAATCTAAATTAAAATTAAATTAAATTAAATTAAATTAAATTAGATTAAATTAAATTAAATTTAATTAGAGCAAATTTAAATTAAATTACATTTAAATGTAAATTAAATTAAGTTATATTTATATAAAATTAAATTTAAATTAATCTTAAATTACATGTAAATTAAAACTAAATTAAATTCAATTAAATTATTTGATAGAGACTTCAAAAAGGCTTTCAATTTTAATGAAATTTGTGACATATATTTAGTGAGTCAATTAGCCGCTGCACCCCAATTGACTTAATGAAAATTTAAATCTTTAAATTTCATACATTCATTTTCATACTGTTTGTTTTGAAACAGAACTTTATATGAAGAATGTTCATGAAAACTGTTTAATCTTAAGTGTTAAACAAACGGAGACGATCGGTATAAGATAAAAATTGATATATCACGCGCCCTTCTGAGTATTGTATATGTCACGTAAGACCCTGTACCACAAGTATTATAAAAGAGGCACAAAAAGAAAAACAAAGCGCCTCAATCAATCTCAGCACTTTCGATAATATCGCTTTACCATTATAATTACGCTTTTGTACTCATTGCTCATAAATGAATTGTGAAACTTTTTCGGGAAATTATAAATATGATGATAAGCTCTAAGGCATTATAATACAATTCATAGGCAAGTCCTATAAACTTTTATGGTGCCTACTAAATGTACTCTGTCTGAATTGTATTAGTTTTACAATTAACGCAAAATGGCAGCGCTCAATATAATAACAGCAATCAACTAGATTCAATAATCCATATTGATATTTTTATCTTATAAGAATTTTATCACGCCATGTTTGTAAATGCGTGGATGGATTAAATGAATTAAAAGTCAAGGCGAATAAAATTTTTGCAAAACTCTATATATTTGGTATTACATCAATTTGATATGGTGATATTTTGGACGATTTTTGAACGTCTCCATGCGATATAACTTGGCCACATATATGATCATATTCTTCTTAAACAATTTTGGCGCACTTACGTCGCATCATCATTATTGAAGATAGGTAATGTTAGAAAAATGTGCCCCATAAATTATACATTAACTTGTAAATTTTATCACAATATATTAAAATATGGCTTGTCCTCGGAGAAATATTAATTACAACAAAACACAAACATTTCTTCTTCTTCTTAATACTATACCTAATATTATTGTTATTGTAATTTTTTTTTATTCTCTCATAATTTGTTTACAGCCGTTCATAATGAGAGGAAAATATCAACTCTGCTTAACAAAATGCTAGAAATTAGTGCAACTCCCATCAATATGAATTATATTGCGGTTAATAGAATTAATGATAATTAATAAAATTATATTGAAATTAGTGTTAAAGTGACTTGATTAAAAAATAGAGATATATTTAAAAAAAAATTCTCTTTCTCTCTCTCTCTCTCTCTTATATATATATATATATATATATAATATTTCGGTCTTTCTATTTTGCTAAGGATTTTATGATTATTTATATAATTAAATAATTGGACCATAATTTAAATCAGGTTCAATAATTTAATATCATTTTTGGCATAATATAACAAATATGCATAAAATTATTGAATCAGAAAGAAAAATCTATGAAATGTAGTGCAGTTATTGAAATACCTTTAGAAGACACATTATTCTCTTCGCTAAATAAAAAAACATGCTGTTACATAATTATTCCAATAGTTATATAAAATGAAAGCAACTCTGCAAGAAATTTTGGAAAAGAGGGGAAGATATTTGTAGAAAAACAGCTTAAAAATTTTAAATCCATTCAATGACTATCAGTTTGCTTCTTATAGTGGAAACAAGTACAAGTGTTCAAGAGAAAAAATAATAAAAATTTCAGGGTATAATAATAGTAGAAAAGAGTAGAAAAATATGGATGAGAACATAACCTCATTTTTAGATGAAGCTAAAGGTAATGTTCTTTTATTATAAAAAAATTTTTATATTGTGAAAATTTTTCTGTAGCTTTTGACACATCCGAAAATATTCCTTTTAACGAAGAGAAATGTGGTGATGAAATTGGTAATACCAATGTCACTTGTAGTGGTGACAAAAATGTATTGGAAGAGGCTGACATAATGGAACCTCCAAATAAACGAATTCGCTTAACTCCGGAGGAATTTGAAAATGTTGAAAAAAATTCAATTATTATGATAACAAACGTTAATAATTGTGAGGGTTGTAATGAATCCGGTGTCCAGGGATTCAGTGCCCATGAATCTGAGGTCTCTAAGTCCGATGCCCTTGAATCCGATGTCTCTGAATCCGACGTCCATGAATCCGATGTCCATGAACCGGATGTCAACGAGTCCGATGCCCATGAATCCGGTGATCATGTATCCGGTGTCCATGTATCCGGTGACCATGAATCCGGTGACCATGAATCCGGTCACCATGAATCCGGTGACCATGAATCCGGTGATCATGAATCCGGTGACCATGAATCCGGTGACCGTGAATCCGGTGACCATGAATCCGGTGACCATGAATCTGGTGACAATGAATCCGGTGATAATGAATCCGGTGACCATGAATCCGGTGACCATGAATCCGGTGACCATGAATCCGGTGACCATGAATCCGGTGACCATGAATCCGGTGACCATGAATCCGGTGACCATGCATCCGGCGACCACGAATCCGGTGACCATGAATCCGGTGATCATGAATCCGTTGACCATGAATCCGGTGATCATGATTCCGGTGACCATGAATCCGGTGATCACGAATCCGGTGACCATGAATCCGGTGACCATGAATCCGGTGACCATGAATCCGGTGACCATGAATCCGGTGACCATGAATCCGGTGACCATGAATCCGGTGACCATGAATCCGGTGACATGAATCCGGTGACCATGAATCCGGTGACCATGAATCCGGACATGATCCGGTGACCATGAATCCGGTGACCATGAATCCGGTGACCATGAATCCGGTGACCATGAATCCGGTGACCATGAATCCGGTGACCATGAATCCGGAGACCATGAATCCGGTGACCATGAATCCGGTGACCATGAATCCGGTGATCATGAATCCGGTGACCATGAATACGGTGACCATGAATCCGGTGACCATGAATCCGGTGACCATGAATCCGGTGACCATGAATCCGGTGACCATGAATCCGGTGACCATGAATCTGGTGACCATGAATCCGGTGACCATGAATCCGGTGACCATGAATCCGGTGACCATGAATTCGGCGAGCATGAATCCGATGTCCATGAATCTGGTGACTATGAATCCGCTGACCGCGAATCCGCTGACCGTAAATCCGGTGACTATGAATCCGGTGACCATGAATCTGATATGCATGAATCCGATATCCATGAATCCGGCGATCATGCATCCGATGCCCATGAATCTGGTGACTATGCTTCCGATGATCATGAATGCGCTGACCATGAATCCGATGTACATAAATCCGATGTCCATGAAGCCGATATCCATGAATCTGGTATCCATGAATGCGGTTACCCTGAATCCGGTCACCAGGCTCCCGTTGACCAGGCTTCCGGTGTCCATGAATCCGGTGACCATGAATCTGGTGACCATAAATCCGGTGCACATGAATCAGGTACCCATGACTTCGGTGCCCATGAATCAGATGTCCATGAATCAGATGCCCATGAATTAGGTGCCCATGAATCCGGTGACCATGAATCCAGCATCAATGAATCCGGTAGCCATGAATTCGGTGTCCATGAATCCGGTGCCCATGAATCCGATGTTTATAAATCCGGTAACCCTGAATCCAGTGCCCATGAATCTGGTGCCCATGAATATGGTGCCCATGAATCCAGCACCAAGGAATCCGTTGTCCAGAATTCCGGTGTCTGTGAATCCGGTGTCCACGAATCAGGTGTTCATGAATCCGATGTCAATGAATCCGATGCCAAGGAATCTGATGGCCATGAATCCGGTGCACATGGATCAGATGCCCGTGGATCTGGTGCCGATGAATCCAATGTCCATAGATCTGATGCCCATAGATCCAGTGCTTATGGATCCAATGCCCATGGATCCGATGCCCAAGGATCTGTTGCTCATGGTTTCGGTACCAATTTCCAAAAGTCTCAAGTTGATTCTCCTGCTTCACCTCCAATGAATGATGAAGCACAATTCTTATTAACACCGACCACTCATAAGAACTCTAACAATGAAAGCGGCATACTTAACTCACAGGACATTTTACTTAGTTATGGCATATTATTGCCGCCAGACTTCTTAAAAAATGTGCCAAAAGTTCGTGTAGAAATTTTGAAGAAATTCGGTAAATCCATGTTCTATATCACAAAGAATGAGTTAGCAGACTTCCATCTTCAAAAGGCTACTGAAACGGACATTTATAGAAATGCAGTTGCTGCAATTCTTGGAAAATTGGCAAAAAAGAATAATCTGATTGCAAATGATAACAAAAGAGTTGGAGAATTAACAGAGTACGTTCGTTATTTAGAAGGTATTCATGAAGCATTACGTAAAAATGTGATAGAAGGTAAGCCACAATTTATCGAGCCACTAAAACTAACACGATCCATTGGCGTGCAAGCATTTATAATGCCAAAGCTACCAAAGCTATTTGTTAAAAATACTGCAGCAGCAAGAAAAATTTTTTTTGAAGAAGACACCGATTATAATAGAGGCAATTGGAATGGGAATTACGCATCATCTAATATTCAAATCCCTTACAATAAGTCATCTCTTTTTCAAATGACAAAAAATGATCTTATACAATTAGCTGAAAGGGAGGTAGTTGAGAGTTATTTGTATAAGAATCAACTTGACGAAGCACGTAAAACACTTCAAAAGCAACGAGAAAACAAAAAGCAATACCACAATAAAATACGTCAATTGGAAGGAGCTATAGATGATTTACAACTTTTCCATTTCGAGTTACTTATAGATGTGGATGTACACAATTCACAATTTCCTATGCCATCAAAAGTAACTCATGATATTGGTTTACAAGTAAATATGCTTGTACATGAGAAATCTCCAATAAAAATGTCATCTAAAAATAAAAGTTATTATAAACCAATACCGAATCCATTATCCAACATAAGTTATGGAAACGCCGTCGATAAGACTGCTATTTAATATATTTCTTTGCTTATGCAGCAATCGCCACTACATAATCAAAAATTGGATCAAAAACAAAAATTCAGTAATATTAGCAGTAGCCGAAGCAGCTTTGCTTATATTGCTTTACACTACTACACCATATAAATAGGTATGTATTTAATTTATTTTAATCGTTACATATTTTATTCATTTTTGCTTTATGGCAACATTTATTATAAGTTCTTCATTGAAGTCGCGTTAAAGATAAATTTGAAATTTTTATATATTTCTGAAAAAAATATTTGCCATATTTGCCATTTGTCCATTTAACATGGACATAGAGGCAGACTAATAACTGATAATTAAATAAAGTTGATTTAAAGAAATATTTGTAGATTAAGTTACATCATTTTTTTTCTACACGTTACACCATCATTTTGTGATGTTATAGACGAATGTATAATTGCATTTAGTAATATCACTCATACGCCAGGGTGCCTAAATTATAATAAATCGTTTCATTTAATGCGAAGTGAAAATGATCAACAATAATAAAGCATTCAATATATAAGTTTTTATATGCTAAATAATTTCAGTTTAGATTGGGCTTTATTTTTATAATCAAAAGTTTCTAAACTTTTTTTAACTTGTCATATACTTTCTTGGATTTTTAATCACATGAAGCAAATTATTGTAGAATATTTAAATGTCCATTTCAATGGACTACAATGTTTTTACTTAATTTACTTATAAAATATATAAATTGAATGCAAGTAGAATTTTGTATGAAATTTCCAGAATTATTGCAATTTTTTTACAATTCTTTTGTAATTGTTTACATGTAAAATTACATGTAAAAAATTAGATTTTCTTTGCAATATTTTACATTTAATTCTTTTTTTCTTTTTAGACAACATACAAATTCAAATATTGCACACTTTACATATTGCATAATATTTTTTTTTCAAAATTTATTAATGGCTCATCATTAAAAAATCTACCACTTAAATCTATCACAACATCAAGGCCTGAAAGAATGTTACCTACCTGTCAATTTGTGAATTTTTCGAATGTAAAACGGAATTTGAGGGATCTAAAACGAAGATGACTTAATATCCTTAATAATTTGCCTTAAATATAAAAAAAAGGATACAACTAAAACAACAAAATGTATTGAACTAATTAGCACATATGTGAGCAAATTATTTCGGTGTCGAATTTTGATAAAACCAAAACTACATTTAGTTAATTAGAACATTTTTTCTCAATACATTTAATGTTGCAGAAATGTTTATAAAAAAACAAACAAAAAAGGAAAAAATCAACTCATGTGCCTTTTTCTTAAAATTTATACACTTTCAATTATTTTATGCAATTTTATTCTAATTTATAATTATTAATAAACGTTATATGAAAAAGCAATTAATTGTTTTTGTATGAAATTCTAATGAATCGCTGTAACACTTTTACCAGACGCGCACAGAAGAGACATTTCACTCAAAATGGCTTAAAAATAATTAAATTTAATTTAATTTGTCCATAACTTATGATTAGTATAAAAAAAATTCTAAAACTAAAGAAATATCTGAAGTGCGGAGAATGATGGAGAATGCGCGACTAACCAACTTTTTTTTTTTTTGGTTGTTTGGAAAATATACAATGAATATCTAAAGAAATGTACCGAAGGCCAGTTATATTTATTTGGTTTTAGAATTTAATTCCAATGCCTTTAGTTGGCCACTTGACTTAACCAATTGTTTCAATTTTAAATTATAAGACAAAAAGATTTTGATGCTGATGTTGGAAGTGTTTATAAATTTCATTAAATTTAAATTGCCATAAAAGAGCAAATCATATAAATATTAATATGAAATAATTGAAGTAAGCAAAGAAAAGAAAAAACTCCAGAAAATAATGGCCCATTGGGTGTGTTAACGTGGCCATGGCCTCTGAATAAAAATTTTTAATATTTTTCATAAGAATTTAGAATTTTTTGCTCTTAAAAAGGAATATTTATAACAAATAACTAGATAGGTAAACAATCAGATAGACAGACAGATAGATAGACATATATTAACAAAATGACAAAACAGTTGAATAAATGAATATGCCTAAAACGATGGCAGCATTTAATAATAATGTAAATGTTTCATATTTAAATTAAAATAAAAGCGTTTGATTTTGTGAAAATCAAACGTCTGACTGCTTAAATAAATAATTATAAAAAGAGTTACACATTATGAAGGGCAGCCCAAAAAAAAAAAAAACCAAAAAAAATCAATGAAAAAAAAAAGGAAAAACAAAAAGCCACACAAAAAAAAAGCCAAGAAAAATTTCATAAATAAATTTTATGTATAAGAAAAATAAATTTAAATAATAATAACAAGAAAAATGAAAAGTAAAAACAAGAACAACACAACAACAACAACAACAACAACAACAAAATAATAATAATAATAATAATAATAATAATAATAATGAGAAAAAAAAACAAAAAACAAAAACAAAAAGTAGCGTACACACGATGACAAGAAGGCAAAGTATCCCAAAGAAATGTTGGGCATGGCTTTTAAATGCCTTTTTTATGCTCCAATTAATTTTATTAAGATCATTGAAGCGCAAATGAGTTTCAAAACAATAAATTATGCAAATTATTAAATTACACATACTTATATAAACTTGTATATTTATATTTATATTTATATTTATATTTATATTTATATTTATATTTATATAAAATCACGTACCTATTTTCATATATTCATATAAATATTTTAAGGGCATCTGTGCTTTCCTTATTTTGTCTCTACAAATTTTCTTTACATTTTTTCAGTTTTTTCAATTTTTTTAATTTTTTGATTTATTTTTAATTTTATCCTTGTACTTTCAACGAAAAAAAAAGTTAATAAAATACGTTAATATTTTACACTTTATAATTTTATGATTAAAATTTGTCTACCAAATAGAATTCACCAGTTACGTCTTGTTGAATTATAATGCAGAATGAAATGAAATGAATTATGATTAATTAATTAATATTCATTTAAAAAATATATATCAAAAAATTTATTCAATAACAAATCAATAATGAAAAGCATCAAATAATATTTGAAAAAATTCTATTTAATGTTTCTTCATTTATATTTTTGTTTGTAGCAAAAATTTTCAATTTTTGTACTTTTTTTTTTAAATTTTGAAATATGTACTGCTTGATGGTATTTTTTTTTTTTTTTAATGAAATATTTCAAATACCAATCGATCGATTCTTAATAAAATATGCTTAAAAATTTTGATTTGTAACTTAAGAGGAGATAGACAGATGGACAAGTATGCTCAAATTGTTTCAAAAAGGATTCTAAAATATCACAAGTTAAAATTTTATTAATTTTGTAGCATTTTAACCAATAAATATTAAAATGAAATTTTTAAATGCTATTTAATCCTTTTCATTTATGTAAAATTTCTTTAATTAAAAATTTTTGAATTCAGTTATTTACTGAGATAAAAAATTTTAAACATGTTTAATGGACCCGATTCAAAATATTCAAAATATGGGTATATGAGAAAATTTTCTTCTATGGTTTCCTTAACACTTTAATTTAATTTACGTAAATTATATTTTAAGATAATTTTTTGAAAGAAAAAATTTTTTTAATGTTTTTTTAAAATTGTTTTTTTTTGTTTTTTTTTTAATAATTTATTTTGTATTTCTCTTTTCTTTTTCTGGTTTGCTGATACTGTTTTCTTTTCCTGTTTCCTTATGTTTTCTTCTTCTCGACAAATTTTATGAAAAATATGTAAAAATAATGAAATAATAAAAACTTTTCCCGATTATTGGTTAGATATTTTAAAATAAAAATGAATGAGATTTCATGTCGCGTTAATGTTTTTTCATTACATAAAATAAATACATAACATAATAAATAAAAAAATATATATATTTACAAATACATGTACATGTACATGAGATATGAAATCGATGCATTTGACAAATCAAGAAGAAATGGAACAAGATGAGGCCCCCAAAAGCAGAAGATGAAGAATCCTATTTTAAGTGCACAAGATGTTTAACATGCAGTTTTTCAAGCAATATTTTTCATGCCTTGTTTTGCGGGCTTTTGTTTATTTACCAGTTTTGTTGGCTCTACGATTTTCATAGTTATTGGTGTTGGTAGGTAAAATTTTAAACAATGCCATTTACCATTTTTATTTACCATGAATTTTTTTTTTTTTTTGCACGTGTATTTTGTGAAACTACAAGTCACAATCAAGCAAGAATAAAATGAAAAGTGTAAACATCATTATCATCATCATTATCATCATTATTATTATGAAGCGTAAGAGACCTGCGTATGGTTAAAGTTTAATTTCCTAACCAATAAATAAAGCTACGGGCGGTAAAATATATTTAAAAAAAAAAAAGTCAAGAAAAAAAATTATAAATGAATGAAATTTTCTTATGCTAACTCCCCCTCCCCCACCCCCCTCACCCCGCACACTACTTCTCTTTCTCACTCTCACTGTATCGCTCTTTGATAATTTTTTTTTTTAGAAAATAGCAAAACAATACAAGCTTTTGTCGATTGCCCTCTGTTCACTATTTACTGGCCATTACCCGCTGCTTATTGTCCAATAGCACAAAAAAAAAAAAAAAAAGAAAAAAACATCAGCCAGAGAAATTGGTTGAGAAGTAGGAAATCAAGTAATATAAGAAATTTCTTTTTGTTATTTAATTTATGTACTTGTAACTAGTTTTTTGTTTTCAACCATAATAACACTTAACTATGGCTACACTTTACACATACATATACATATTTACATACACATATACAAACATACATATACAATTTGATATATATATATATATATTTGATTTAATAAAAATTGTTTTAACTTTCTAAAACTAGTTGGTCGCATTAAATAAACTGATATAATAAGAATATTATGAAATTTGTCCGTATGTCCGTCTATATTTGATTATTTATCATTAAATTGTATAATATCAAATCTAAATTGGAAACGAATCATAATTAACTTAATAAGTTAAAACAACAAATTAAGAATATAATTTTGTTATTTTCTGATATTTTAGCAGTGATTTTCATTGAGTTTTATGAATATTTCTTAGAAAGCAATAATTTAAAAAAATATACCACTGAAAATTATACCAGCAATTAATTATAACATTTTCACTTAAACTTAGAATAAGTTTACTTTATCAATTTTGATGGCGACTTTTTTATGCCAGAGATAGAAGATTGAAATTATTCAAAATTTTATCTTAAATTTACAGCAATTAAACAAATTATGAAATTTGTCCGTATGTCCGTCTATATTTGACTATTTATCATTATTAAATTATATAATATCAAATCTAAATTCGAAAATAACCTTAAGTTTACAGCAATTAAAAGAAATTGGCCACGCCTACTTGTAATTATGATATATTTTCATATTATTTTATAATTTTAGCAAAATACTCATAAAAAACTAAGAAATTTAATTTGTAGATTTTAATTATGTGCTTAAAAAGTTCTAACGAAAATTCTGTATAAAATTTTTTGGTAAAATTTTGGCAAAAGCATTAAATTGAATAGTTCGATATTAATACTTTGGCTTGTTATTCCCAGACGATTTGAGAGCATAAAAATTATTATAAAAAAATTTACTAAAATAAATATAATATAAAAATTGAGATGAATATAGCAGAAGCAGTTAGAGAAAGTTATAGTGATGGCCATAGAAATAATAAGATTAAATTGAAATATAAATATATTTTAGGCTACATGTGTGAGTTGCTTTTTAGGTTAAACACCACCATATTTATTTTTGATTAATTTTAAATAGATATAAATGCTTATTTACTTATATTTAGATGTCATAGCCTAACAGAAAATCTTATAAGTCAAAATAAAAATTTAATTAATAAAATTCTACCGCAAGCCATTTGAATCATAATTTCAGCAATGCCAGGAACATGTATGCAACCAATTTATCAATGTAGAAATCTATGTGAAAGTTTCTTTGAGAATTTATATTAAGAATTTTATAAAAGGAATTACATTATTTGAAAGCCTTTTAGGAATTTTAAGGTATGAAAATTAAGAAAGATTATTATAAAAATATTATTATAAAAATATTAGATTTATTTTAATTTAGAGAAATTTATATTTTCGTTTATTTTAAGTAAATTTTTATGAATAATTTGAAACGAACCCATTAGTCCTAAGAAAAAAAAAAAAGATCAGCCTTTTTAAAAGGGCTAAGCAAATTATTGCCCGAATATTTTGATCGCATGAGCTTTAGTGAAGTTGAAATGGTTTTGTAACAACTTGAGATATTTCGAAGTTGTTTCTCATACGTTTTGTATTGTATTTTGTTCTGTGAGTTGTTGTTTGGAGCAACCAGTCCCAAGAAATACCAGCTCAACTGGAAGTATCTCATGAAAAAGTTGTTGGTAGTGCCGTTCATTAGGGGCGGTCATAAGTCCCAAAATCGTATCAAAGATTTAATTTAGTGCCACAGAATCAAATATACTAAATACTTATCGTACAGTGTCCTATTTTCCTAATAAAATGGGTAAGTAAGTAGTCAAATATTTACCATATTTATTCTATAAAAATAAAAAAATAGAAAATGTATAAAAGAAAACTCAAGAAATCGAAAAAGCCCCATAAATTTTTTTATCTTAAAACTTGAAACTTGAAATTATATAAAGATAATGGTGAGTTATAGACAGCGTGATATCTGCAAGGCCATCTAACTGGTTGGTATTCAAGATTTGGTTATAGATTTAATAGAAAATTTGGTTAAAGATTTTGTTAAAGTTTTGGCTTCAAGACCAAATTCTAATTTTACGTTTTCTTCCTTACATTTACTTTATGTTATGTTTACTTTCATTCTTATTTTTATTTAAATTTTTTATTTTTATTTTTTATTTTTTATTTTCCTTTATAGTTAAAAGCGTGTTATTGCTCAATTTAGTTTTTCCGTTGCATTTTGTTGCAACGCAAACCAAAAAGAAAAAAAAAAAAAAAGAAAAGCAAAAAACAACAACAGAAAAACAAATATTGTGTGTGTGTATGTGTGTGTGTATGTATGTGTGTGTGTGTGTCTAAGTTTGAGAGAGAGAGAGACAGAGAGAGAGAGAGAGAGAGAAAGATAGTTAGAAACGGTTTGGCTGATTTGTAAATATAAAATATCAAACAAATTTATGTAGATTTGATTTTATGTAAATCAGCTACAAGTAAAAAATTTTTTTGTCTTCTGTATTTTCATTTTACTTTTTTTTTTTTGTTTTCTTTTTTTGTATTTTGCTTTACTTGTAGAGTGGGCGTTAAAATTTTTATTGTTATTGGTCTTTTGGTTGTTTTTTTGGTTTTGTTTGAAATTCGCATTATTTTGAGTAGTTGAAACTTCATCTTACTATTTTTTGTAGCATTTTCTTTTTTTGGGTTTTTTTCTTCTGGTTTTAAATTTTCTTTTGTAGGATACTTCCAGAAATTCTATTGTAAAAAGTTTTGCAAATATATGAGATGGCATTTTAAATCATTTTTCACATTATGAATATTTTATTAATTTTTTTTTTTTTTATTATTTTTTGCTATTAAAATTTGCTTTCCTTGGTTTTTTTTTTTTAAATGTTTTACTTTTTAGTTCAAAATATATATTTCCGATATATTAGATTTTAAATATTAAACGTTGCTTGAGGCTGTGAATTTGTAAATTTATGTGATGACAAAACTCTTGTAATTTACTTCAAATTCACTTTTTTTAGTTAAAACTTTTCTTTTCATTTTTTTTCTCTCTCTCTTTCTTTTTATTTGGCTGAAGAAGCATTATAATGTAAAGAAAATCTTGGGTTGGCAGTAAAATTATTTTATAGAAATATATATAAATCTTAGAAAACCATTAATGGTTCTTTGGATAAACAACAAATTCTGCATCGCGTTTTGTTTTTCTTTGGTATTTTAAATATTTTAAAAAAAAAAAAAGTAAAGAAAAGAAAAGAACGTATTTTTATGCTTTGACAATGTCTTTCCAAGAGTAATACAAATGGATCTTGTCTATTTAATTATAATAAATTATTAACTTTTTTTTATTATCTTGTTCGAAATATTTTCAAAATTTCTTATTTATTGCTCATAAGTTATATAAATTGGCCATGCCCATCGCGTTTAATGTAGTACATGGGTGATGCCTTTAGTTCTATATTCATCTAGTTTTCATGCCCTTTAAAAGCAACTCAAAAATGTTTCTAAGGGATCAATGGAAAGCACAAAAAAATTTTGCACTTTTTTCATTGATAAAAATTTTGGATCGATGAACAACTAAATTAAATAAATTAATTCGTATACAATCGAGACTTAAAAACCGCGGAAATAGTAAAATTAATACCTCTTTTTTATAAAATTCTAATTATTTCAAATTACTCATAATTTATTATTTATTAATATTTATACAATTGTTTTCAAGATCTTGAACTTTTTCTCCCATTAAAATATTTGACTTTCTACGCTTTCTGTATTTTCTTTCTACGTCTTCTAATTTTCTGCTTTTCTGATTTCCTTACTTTATTTTATTTTGTATTATATTTTGTAAATGAAATTTATGTGTAATTTTAAAGTAAAAGGGGAAATTTTTTTAATTAAAAATTTCCTTGATAAATACATGAATTTTTTCGCCGCCATTTTATCGTGCGATTTTTACTATTTTTTTGTTTTTATTTTAGAACTTTGCTGTTCGCAATTACACCGGCTAATACTAAAGAATTTTTGTATAAAAATCTAAATTATTATTCAATACTAAGGAACGTTTCATTATATCGTTGACTGCTATATAATAGTTAGTTGGCGGAGCGGGCAATTGGATAGATATGTTCAAGGCTAATTCCATGATAAAGCTCAGCCTCATTCTTACATTAAAGCCTATGCCAAAGCCTATGCCTATGCCTATGCCGGTAATTTTTTTCTTTTAAATGCTCATAAAAAAAAAAATGAATAAAAAAAGAAAAAAAATAAATGTGTAAAACTGAAATTCAATCTTTCAATTACGATGGAATATGTAAAAGTTTTCTCATTAATTTTTTTTACACATTTTTCCTTTTTCCTTTTTTCTGTTTTTAGTACAAAAGCGCAGCAATAGAATTGGCCCGCATAAAATGGTGTGAAGTAAAAAAATAGAAAATAACAGAAAAACAAAAAAAGTAGATGAAAATGAAAAACCAACAGTAGCAACGAAAAAGCAAACTTCTTGCGCCCTTTTTCAATCTTCTCATCTTCATTGTTTCCTTTATCTTACATTTCCGTATAATTAATAGCTTTTTTTTTTGTACAATTTTACACTTTCTCTTTTCTACAGTCTTTTGCTCACTATTCCATTTCATCGCCATTTGCAGCATTTTCTTCATCTCTATAATAATTGAGATCCTTAATATGAAACTTAAATGGACAATTAGTTGTTTGAAGGATATTTCTTTTTTTTTCTCATTCTCATTCTCACTCTCCTTCTCCCTCTCTCTCTCTAACACACACACACACACACCTCCTTTGCCATTCTATGTTGCTTTTTTTTTCATATTGCTGCATTTTGTGTGTCATCTTCTCTAATCTGGATTGTCATAGTGCATAAAGATTTTTCTCATCTTTTTTTCCTTTTTTTTTGCTTTGTTTGCTTTTTGTGCTTTTTTGCTCTTTTTTTCTATTTACTTATTTCAGCCGTGAAGTGTCAAATAAATTTTACATTTTCACTTCTTAGGCTTTTTTTTATGTTAAATGACACATGCACACACACACACACACACACACATACATATGCATATATATTTGTATGTATATAAACAGCAACAAGGCCAAAAGGAAAAGAAAAAAATCTCTGACAAAAAGTTTTTCATATGTTTGCTATTATTTTGGTTATGAAGCTGGAAGCATGAAAACTATTAGAAAATTTCAACCAAAAAAAAAAAAAAAAAAAAAAAACCAAAGAAGAAACAACTCAACGATTCTTATATTATTTTTATTTGTTGTTGTACTCTTTTAGATATTAAAAGGTAAGAAGAAGAAAAATAAAGAAGTAGAAATTTGTAATAAACATTTAATATATTTATACGATTTTTACACACAACATCCAAAAATTGTAATTATACTCATTTTATCAACATGTTTGTGAGGCCCCGCAAAAAAAAAAAAAAGCGTCAGAGACCCTACCCCTTTATTTTTGTTCAACATTAAAATCTCGAAACGATTTAGGCAATACCTGGCCGTCTGACAATTTGGCAATGGATGATTAACATTTTCTTGATAAAAAAGAAAATTGGCCAAATCGATGATAGGACATGCCTATAATGCAAAATAAATTGAGAATATCTCGGACTGCTCTTTTTTTTTTTTTTTTTTTTAAATTTTTCGAGAATTACAAGGGTCTTTTTTAAAAAAATATTTTGCGAATCATCTTTTAGTCCTTTAAAAAAATTCATTCTGAACAATTGTTTCGGCAAATGTCTGTTGTCTATCCAAAATACATGGCTCAATTTTGATATTGAATTATTTAGGTCAAAAAAAAAAAAAATTTTTTTTTGAAGCAACTAGAGAGAGCTTTTCGCGTTGGGCTGGATTCTGCAATAATCTAACTAACTTTTTAATGATTTTCAAATGAAAATGTTACGGCAGCTAACTGATCTTTTTCAATTCTCCTTTCTTCATTTTTTTTTTTTTTGGGTTTTTCCTTCTTTTAAAGTTTCTTTTCAAAAAAAAATTTTCTAATCAAAGAAAATGAAAAAGAAAAATCGAAACTGAAATCCTTTTTATTCGTAAGAAAAAATTGCTTACAATTCAATTAGCATTCTTCCATTTTTTTTTTGTTTTATTTTTATTGCTGCTCTTTATTTTTTTTTTTGAAATTTTCTTGCTTTTTTAGTTGAATTGTCATTCAATTGTATTGTAAAAGTAATTACTTCAATAGAATTACACAAGGAATCTCCATTTACATTATGATTTGTTGCTTCAGCATTTTTTCAGCATTTTTCAGCATTTCAGTTTCTTTTTTCCCATTTTTTCCATTTTTTCCATTTTTTTTTTGTTACTTCTACTTCGTCTGATTGTTTTTATTTAATATTGTTTCCTTACTTTCTATATCGCAAAAAAAAAAAAATAGGATCAAATAATGCTTCATAGTCATTTTATTATGTTAAGATCTTAACAGGAATTTTCTCCATTTGCTTTTCTTTCAATATTTTTTTTTTACTTTTTTCTTTTGTTTGTTTGTTCCTCTTCTTTTTTATTGCTTTTATTGCCATTATTTTTGTTTTTTTAAATTCTTCTTTTTTTTTGGCTCTTGATATTTCTTACAAATGCGTTTTAAGTGTTAAAGACATAAAGACGCCAAATTGCCATCAGAGAGGAGATATTGTCTCCAAACGTAAATTTATTTTATATTATACGTTTCATTTCATCTTGTTTTATTTCGTGCTTTGTTTACTCAATGGACAGACATAGTAATTACTTTACGAAGTGACTTGTTGTTGAAATAATTGAATTACATTTTTCATATGTTTATAGAATGAACTTTATATAAATCTCTCTCTCTCTCTCTCTCTCTTGGTAATCATTTGTTAAAAATTTTATAGAATTTTATTGGTTTTTTGTTTGTTCAATTCAATTTAAATATAATAAATGAATATTAAAATGATCCAAATGAAAATTATTACAATCGTAACGAATCTAACGATCTAACTATTAAACACATCACATTTTCTTAATTCATACAATTGATAAATATAAGCAAGCATTTCGAATTGGTCAATTGTTGGGGAAAGGATGCCAAACAAAAACAGAAAAGAACTGTTACATCTAAAAGGTATACTGTGAAATTTTCTCATTTAACAATTGCTGCCGAGATATGATGTTACGTGATGTTACGTGATGATGGAAGAACGGAGGAACGGATGTCCGAGGTACGGAAGAGCAGAGAGACATACATACAGTTAGTGTTTTACATGCATACCTGCCAGGAACATACTTATGATCGCTAGCGTTGGTAGACACGGCACATCACGTGCATGTCACCGTCACGACTAGCTTCCAATTTAAAGCCACTATTGCACCTCATCTAGTTAGCTTAATCCTTGGTGTAAGTATTCGGAGCCTTCTTATTACTCCTTGGCTTAGATTAGATTAGCCCGATAACTTACCCAGCTAGCCATTTTATTCGGGAAATGGCACCCTGCTCGACAGAAACATAATTGTGGAACTCTATATAAACATAATTAGGTCGACTACGCCCGCGACATGGGCACCACAGCCCCCACGAAGCCAACTCCAACATCACCAAACTGCATCTACCAAACTACCAAACTAAATCTTTGGATCTGATCTCGTGAAACTCATGATGCCCCCTGATGGATATGGATCAGAAACCATCCCATGAGCCACTCCCAATTGAGCAGGTGCTTCTCGGGATTGGTCGCCCCAGAGCAGAGGGACAGAGGAACGAAGGTAAGAGGTCGGTAGAAGGGTGGAACGGAAAGACGGAGGAAAGGAGGAACGGAGAAACATAGAGACAGAGGGACGATGGAACTCAGGGATGGAGGAACAGAGGGCCGGAGGAAGGGGGATACGGAGGCACGTGGGGCGTAGTTATGGAGAGTCGGAGGAACGGAGAGAGGATGGTACGTAGAGACGGATGAACGGAGAGATGGTGGAACGGACGGTGGGATGGAGAAACGGTGGGATAGAGGAACGGTGGGATGGTGGAATGGAGGGACCAGTGAATATAAGATGGAACAGAAGAGACATAAACAATAAGATGATCAGATGAATAGATAAACGGAGGAGCTGTCGAATAGATTATGCAAGAACGGATAAATTGGCGTATGAGTGAACTGGTGTAAAAGTGGGTAGAAGGAAGAGCGCATGAGCCCAAAAGCAATAAGGCAACGTAAGCAGATGGATGAATGGATATTTAAACAAATGGAGGGATAGTTAGTCATAAATCGCTTCCGCAAGTAATTCTAAATATATGAATGCACAATGAAATATGTAGAGAGAAAGAGAAAAAGAGTGAGAGAATAAAGATAGACAGATAGAGAGAGATAGATAGCACATATATGAAAATGAAAAAATTCAAAGAAAACAAATGATTAAATATATTCACAATAATAAACTTTTATGGTCTAAAATAAGTTTCATAGATTTTCTTGGTGGCCCGTTTTCTGTTAAAAAATAATAATAAAAAAAAAAAAAATTAAAAATAAAAATATAAAAATTCAATTATTTACCATCATTTGTGTTATATCATTTTATTTACGTTTTTTTTTCTTCATTCTATCAATGAAAACAAAGTTCAAACATTTTGTAATTGTTTTATGGTTATCAAAACAATTACAACAATTGGCAATAGCAACAATAACAAGAAAAAATAGTTCTTGCTTTAAGAAAAAAAGAAACATATTGCAAAATTCTATGGAGGAATATGAGCCTTAAACATACAAATAGAAGCAAAAAAAAGGTTAAAAATGCAACGAAAGCAAAAAGAAGAAAAAATAATGAAGGACCAAAAATATGAAAATTACTTTTCGTACTTTTTCTCATATCAATTTCCAATTTTCTTATCCAAAAAATTTTTTTCCTAACAATGACATTACTAGTTTAACCATAAGAATAACAATAAAAAAAACAATAACAATAACAATAACAATAACAACTATAATATAAATTAAAATCGATTGTAATTAAAGAAAATCTAAACAAATTATAAATAATAAACTTTTTAATATAAATTTTAAAATTTCTAGAAAAAAAAAATAATAATACAATTTCTATAAAATATACATTTATAAATTCTAAATTTATTAAAGTAATCTGCCATAATAGTATTAATAATATTCATAAATAAAATAATAAATTATTAAATATTTTAATTAATTAAAGATAGAAACCAATCCGGTTTATACCGCTTTAAACTCAGATAGATCATATAAGAATTTCAAAGTCGAACAGACTTAAAATTTTAAGCTTCTACAACCAAATTTTAATTTCTTAATCCAACATCGAGATCGCAATATTTTTTTAGCAATAGAGAATTTTCCAAAGAAAAAAATTAAAGCTGTTATACCTAAAATACGTTGTTGTTATTCTAATAATCAATATTAAAAGATCAATAAATCATAAATTAATAATTAAATAAATAAAAAAAAAATTTTTATTTCTAATTGATATAAATTAATAAAATATAAAGATTTATATACTCTTCTCGTCTATTAATGATATTTTCGATTTATAATTTACACTGAAACAGTTAATATTTCGTCCAATCATTCATTCCAGATAATAATTAAAAGACTTGCATAGTTAAATTATAGCGGCCATTTAAATATTTCAGTGGGCAGGTTAAACTTTTTATTTAATTCAAAAAATGATGTTTTTATTAAACAAGCGAATAATTTGCCTTATTCTTTATATAAACTTATCATTAAAATTAAATTTAATAAATAAATATACTAATTTGATCATCATTATTTTACTTTTTTTTTTTTTAATTATTTAAATAAATATTTCAATAAATTAATTAAAATTTAAAAAATAATCTTTTTAATAATATAAATTTTGAATATTAATTATTAATAATAATTAATTTTATGCTTACAATTATTAAATTAAATAAATATTTTTTAATCATTTATCTCATACAGAATTTAAAATTTATTAATTATATAATTTTACTTAAGTAATATATAAAAAAAATTTTAATATTATAAATTAAATTTATTTTTTTAAAAAAAAAAGTAGATACCATTAAAGTTATATGGTACATATGAATTTCAATAAAATATTTTTAAAAATAATTTTATTACAATAAATTTTATAATAGAATAACTCAGTTAAAATTGAAAAATTTTAAATTCATAAAATTTAATTATTAAAATCTGATGCACAAAATACAATAAATAAAATTTTTAAATTATTTCATTCAATATTCATTCTTTAACAATATTAATTTACTAAAATAAAATGTATATTTTTTTTTCTTTTAATATACTAAAAAACTTAATAAATATTATTAAATTAATAATAATTAATAAATAATTTTTATTTCAATTTAATATGATTTGTACAAATTTCTTTTCAATATAAATAAAATACTTTTTCAAAAAAAAACTTTAAATTTCATTTTAGATACATTTTCCAGTTACGATTTATATTATCTTAATAATAAGAGGGACAGACAATAAATTAGAGCTAAAATCTATTTAAATTAATCTATTTAAATTTACTCTAAAATCTACTTTCAATAAATATTTTTGATTACCACATAATTCAATCACATGGATATAACGAGCAAAGTAAAAATAATGTCGTAACCATAAACATAACCATAACCATAACCATAACCATAACCATAACCAAAATTATGAGAATATCTGGTTTTTCATATCATACAAAAATATGAAAATAGACTTTTTAAAGTGAAACTTTTCTAAATATCCAAATAAAATCCTTAGAAATTTTTGAATTAAAATGCCCATAGATTTAAGTCATATCTGGCTAAGCTTAGCAAAAAACAAAAAATATATTGAAAATTTATTTAATTGATTAAATTGATTAAAACGCCTAAAGGATCTTAATTAAAAAATAATAATAACAAAAAACAAAAAAAAAAACTAATAAATGAACTACAATTTATTAGTTAACAAATACTTAACTTTTTGGCATGTCCAAAGAGATAACCGAGTAATATAAATGGAATTTTTTTGAATGAATTTGTTATCCATTGAAACAATTTGATTTTATATGGCATACTGAGATTGTATAGATGGCTGATGATGTGATATAAAACATTGAAGTGATGTTAAGAACAATGCGATAATAAAATGATAAGATTTTAGTATTCATTTATGGAAAATGCTTGTAACTACCAGATTTCTCATCTCGTTTTCAATTAAAATTCTTTGTAAAATGCAATTGATATTCAATGTCTTGATGCTGTTAAAAGCAATTGCTATGACATTGTTAGTTAGTTAGTTAGTTAGTGTACAAAATTCATGTAACACCAGTTAACGTTAATGGTTTTGCAAGCGTTTCATTTTATTGTTAATTATGATTTAATTTCTTGTATATGATGCATTCTATAACTATAAATTTATCTATTAGAAATGTAATTGAAAAGAATTTTATGAATAAATCTTTATATATAGAAAACGGTTATATAAAAGGTACAGAGAATAAAGTCCAAAAAAAAAAAAAAAAAAAAAAAAATCTTGCTAAGTAAGCTAGAAATTTTGGTTTGTATGTAGACCATACTTATATAATATGAATCAGAGATTCTTAAACTTTAAGCTGGTGTGACCTTCTAAATTTCAGCGCCACAGCAAAAGGTTTCCTTGAAATATTCTAATGAGATATATTCAAATTCTTAAGGGAAGTCAAAAAGATTAATTCCTATGAGAAAAAAATATCTTAACAAAATCATTTTAAAAGTTAGACGTAATCTCAAGAAGTTCATGCCTTACATATTTGAAAATTGTGGCTGCACATAAATCAAGAAACCTTTTTAATGACAAACAAGCAAAGTTTCGATAACTTTTATTTTTTGAGAGATGACTTTCAAAATAGTACCAGTTTTTTTATCCCAATTTTTCGCCTTTAATTAAAAGCCGAAAGGTATATTTTGGATGAATTTTTATGGCATAATTTAACAGATAAAGATCATCAATTTTTTAAATGGATAATTTTGGGCATTTTAAGCAAATAATTATTTATCGCTTATAGTAAAGTTTTAATAAATCCTAAGCACATAACCCGCTGAATATATTAAATCCTAACATTTCATTTCTCTCAATACAAGAAGAAAACACAAAAAGGGAAAAAAGGTCGAAAGTAAATTTCCTTCGATCAGTCAATGAAATGTGTAAATTATGAGTTATGTAAATTGAAATTTTCATTAAAATTCGAACCATCACAATTAGTTCAGTGTGTTCTTTTCATCTCTGTAACTATCTCTCTCTCTTCTCTCTCTCTCTCTCTCTCTCTCACTCACTCTCTCTACCTCTATCCGTCTCTATCTCTGTCTCTCTGTTCAAAAGAGTGGCGGTAATGGTGATGATGACGGTGACGGTGATGGTGATGGTGATGGTGTGGTGATGGTGATGGTGATGGGATGGATGATGACGATGAAGATGACGATGATGATAACGGTGATGGTGATGGTGACAGTGATAATGCTAGTGATAGTGTTGGTGACGGTGACGGTGACGGTGATGATGACGGTGACAGTAATGGTGATGGTGTTAGTTGTTGGAGCCTTTAGGCATATGATTGGCATAACAGTCATGAAAAATGCATAAAATATTTTGCTTTTATGCAGCATCATGCACTTTGATCTCTGCATTACACGTGAGACTATTAATAATAATTATTATGAATAAATGCTATGTGTATGTATATGTGCGTATGTGTATATGTTTGTATAATATGATATATGTCAATCACATTCAAATAGACTTTAATAAGGAAAGTAAGCATATTCAATTCAATTCATACATTTTATTCAGTTTCCACTATTCGACAAAAAAGAATTTCCTATATCTAATGTAAATACACACTCACAAAGATACATATATATATATATATATGTTTGTTTTAAATGCTTCATGATTGTGAAATAATTTAGTTAATCCAATTTAATTTAGTTCGATTTGATTTGGCTTGATTTGAGATACAAAAAAAAACATTTGACATTTAACTTTCATAAATTCTTTTCTTATTCTCGACAAAGTGATTAACTTTCCTAAAATTATTTATTTCCAAGGTTTAATATTTGTACAAGTATGCATGTTATTTTGTCTTTAATTATGCCATTAAATTTCATTAAATGATCAAAATCAAAATTAAAAATCATTTCATAAATTTCTTGGTCATTTTGGTGTTTTTCTATTTCTCTTTACTTTGAATTGGGCTAAACGTTAATGGTGTTGGATTGAGCGATGGATGATTCAATATAAATTTCAAAATCATTTAAACGGCAACATTAACAACAACAACAACAACAACAACAACAATAATAATAATGTAAAAAAAGGAAAAATTTTGCACAATCAAGTGCTACATTTGATTAGGTTGATATTTATTTAAAGCATATAAACTATCAAATAGAATTTGAAATATAGTAATCCATCATCATTGACAAATGTGTCACATGTTTATGAATTGTTTCATTTCATGCTAACATTTTAATTATAAATGTTTGTATGAAGCCAGTAAAATTATTTTCATTTGATGTTACATTTACTTTTAATTGATTCACTCACTTATAAAAATATCTTTCTCTCTCTCTCTCTCTCTCTCTCTCTCTCTCTCTCTCTTTATATATATATATATATATATTATGTAGATGTCTATCTTTCTCTTTCTTTTTACTCTTTATAATTTCTTTAAAGTTACACTAATTAGTTTCATAAATCATAAATGTCTTAACTTTACTTCACTTCACTTAATTTAATTGAAATTAACTTGATTTAAATTATTATTACTAATATTATTGTAAAAT
Source organism: Melophagus ovinus (assembly GCA_023089585.1). NCBI lineage: Eukaryota > Metazoa > Arthropoda > Insecta > Diptera > Hippoboscidae > Melophagus > Melophagus ovinus. The sequence continues at coordinate 8,437,202 of JAKKIB010000176.1, read as the reverse complement.
TATTATAAATAATATTCATTTATGAAATCATGTAAAATCATATGAAAATGTTTATCATTCTCTCTTCATATCTTCTTCAAGAAAAATTTTGGGCGATTTATAAAAATCTCATAATATGGATTCGATTAAATCTAATCAAAAGTATTTTGCCTACGATTTCTTCTACACCTTTATATTTCCAATATAAATTTCATAGTTATTTCAAAATATTAGATTGTTGCAACCATTTTAAATTTCTTCTTTAACACCAACATAATTTTAGTAAAATGTTTACAAATCTTTCATTATAATGTTACATATTATGTTATATGTTACATATTATGTTATATGTTACATTTTATGTTATATTTTACATTTTATGTTATAAGTTATATTATCTATTACATGTTATGTTACCTGTTACATGTTACATGTTATGTTACCTGTTACATGTTATATGATTAATCAACAACAATTAATAATTATGGAGTTCATTTCAGATAAACATTTTTAATAATAAAATCAATATTTAAATGGCCATAAAATTTAATTTTTTTTTTTTTCACACTTTCAATCTGCCTGAAATTAAAATGAAAATTTAGAAATTTAAGGTAATTTGTGGTGAAAATCTTACGAAGTAAATTTAAAAAATCTTATTAAAATTTTCATCATTTCATGAAAATGCTTGAAAACTATTACGCAACCAAGTTATCAAATTTTCAATTAATTCATGCTATCTCTTATTCTTCTTTGATAAAAAAAATTAAAATAAAATTAATTATAATTTGTTGTTTAGTATAAAAGAAATTCTTTAACAAACGCTTTAAAATGAATTGAAAATTTTTCTATTTGTGTTTTATTTTTTATGAAGTTCTTCTTCTTGCCTTAACTTACACTTATTATGAAATGTATATAATAAAAATTTATTATATATATATAAATATATGCAGAAACTGTTTTCACTTCATTTTTCATATTGTGCTAATACAGAGTGAGCGTTACGTGTCTGTCTTATGCCAGCAGATTGTGCGTTATTAATAAAAGTGGGTAAATGCTCTTGTTTTATGAAATATTTTATGTGAACAATGTTAAATAATTGTGATAATTTTTTATGTTTATTGTGCTATATTTTTTTTTTTTTAATTTTTTTATTATATAAAATGTTATATAAATATAGGTGGGCGTGTACATGTGCGTATACATGAACGCTTGTTGAGTGAAACCATCAAAGCAATTTATAGTAAAACTTTTGATTAAATACTTTTTATAAACTTTTAACTTGATTATTTACAGTTACTACAATATTGTAAAATTAAGTGATAACACTAAAGTCTATTCAATACGACTTTTAAATACCCTATAATTAAACCATTTTGTTTAATATGTTATAAAAAGAGTTTCGAATATCTCGAAGTAAAAATATCATAATTTTAGGCGAGGAAATTTTTCATTCTGTAGCAACTTTAATTATCCTTAATTAAAAAATTAATTAATTGAATAACCAAGATCGTTCGATTTAAAAAAAAAAATACATATTTTTTTTAGAGATCATTTTTTTTTTTTTGTGATCTGAGTTGCAAGGTTTATTGTTGGGTCAAATGATGCCCATCTACCCAAATGTCATTGAAATATCTTTTTTTGATCAATTTTTAAAATATTTCAAAAAAATTTTCTTGCATAGAAACCTTATGAAAATTTAAATTCTTATAAACTGCAATGGGCTTAAAAGTTTTAAAAATTTTATCTTAAATGTAGAGAGATTTTCAATTTAGTTGTGTTTTGGATCGTGTGCCCATGTCCTTTCATAATTATCATTCATTTTGATGGACCAAATAAATGCAATTTGAAATTATTATTTTAATTTTCATGATCAAAGTATGGCAGAAGACACATGTACATGGCCACATCGATTCAAAATTTAATATTTTATCATTAATATTCTAAAAGTCATTTCTTGAACGTTGTAAATATTTTCATAAAATTATTATATTTACAATTTTTTGTTGGCAACTATAAAGGTTATATAAAAAATTGTAATCATAAAAGAAAAAGAAATTAAAATGGTTGACAACATGTGCTCTTGTAGCCAAAATGTTGATGTAAAATTAGTAAAACTTTTAAAAAATCATTTTCAATATAAAGGAAAGCAAAAAAAAAAAAAAAAAAGAAAAGCAGAAAAATATCGAAAAAGTAAAAAATTTCATTAAAAAACTCAAAGTTGACCATTTCATATTTCATTTCAATGTCTTCCTATATAATTTTATAAAAAAAAAGTCTATTTCTGAAAAAAAATTTAATAAATGTCTTAAAAAAAAACAATAAATAAAATCATATAAATTTCATAAGAAAAAAAAATTTCACAAAAAAAAAAAAATTAATTTGATTTGTTGAAGGAAATAAAAAAATTCTAATTAATTAAAATGTATGAATTTTGTCAAAATAATTATAATTGTAGTAATAATAATAATAATAATAATAATAATAATAATAATAATAAATAATAAAAATAAATAAATAAGAAAAGAAAGACAATTTCTGCCATGAACTTATTGAACAATCACACTTTTGCATACACATTTTTATTTATTTAAATGTAAATGCATTATAAATCTAAATGAATTAATTATATTAATCATATGTGTGTATGTGTGTATGTGTATGTATGTGGTTGTATTATGTATGTATTGGTTTTCATATATTTATTATGCCATAAAATACAATGAAAATTAAATGAAGTATAAAATAAAATAATTACAATTTAATGTTATTAAATGTGGGACCGCATTACATTTATACATAAATTACACATACATAATTATTTATATATTTATATTTATATATATGTACATTTATATATGAAAATATTCTAACTAAATTATAACAATTAAAATATTAACTATTATTTTGTCATTATAAAATTAAGCGGTAACCAAGCGGTAAAAAAATCTAACAATTTCTGTATAGTTTTTATTAAACCTTTAAAAGTGTTAAAATTTCTAGACATGTAAGACATGTCTAGAAATTTGAGAATAATATGCCTTTCATATTTTGAAGGTAATTATTTGAAGGAGAATTGACTTAGACCGTCATATAATTTAGACTTTATCCCAAAACACTTTTCCATTTGTTTCAAAAAGGTCTTGCTTATAATTCTTTTGATGAATTTTAATATCGATAACTGATATCTAATAATGAACTAAAAATTTTTACTTAAAAAATCATAAACAGAAATATTCTTCATGTAAATTTGCCGATTTAAGCCATTTTCAATACAAATCATGGCACATGAACTTCTAAAGTATGCAGACAGACAGAAAAGACAGACAGACAGATAGACAGACACTTTATGAAGGATCTCTGAGATTTTTCTTGTAAACCTTACAAACCGTATGACAAAATGTGTATAAATTAACGAAAGTACTTAACGGAAGTACTTAATTAATTTTTATTAAAACTAAAATAGGGCCGGATCACCCTTAAAACGTTATTTATTATAAAAATATTCAAAAAGTATACATTTATTATTACATTTATTATTTTGAAACAATTCGAAAAATATTTATGAGATCATTTTATAGTTAACAATTGCATGATATAACATTTGTTGTCTATGGCTATGTCTAGCCTATAGAAATGGCAAAAAAAAATAGATGTCACGCAATGCGTGGTCTTGTTATTTTTTGCATAGAACTTTTATAGAAGTAATGAAAATGAAATAAAACTTTGAAATATGCAGAAAATTTAGAATAATTGTGACTAAAATATAATTAACATAATGAATAAAGCTCAAATGATTTATCAAATTTTTATATGTCAAACTAAATCAAACTGTCTGAAACAATTTGGCTCAATTTGGTTTACTTTAGATTAATTTGTAGACAATTTGGATCTATTTTTGATTGCAATTTACAACTATAAAAATATATGATTAAGTAAAAATGATCGATAAATTAATCCAAATCGTTTGTTTTATATAAAAATTAAAAAAATTGTCTAAATTTAAATTATAAAATTATGAAAAAAATGGTTTAATATAAAAAACCTTAAAAAAAATTCATATAAAATATTTTTTAGAATGAAATTTCTTCCTTTTTTTTTTTTTTTTTTTTTTTTGAAATTTAAGTTTCAATAATTTCATAATTATTTTATAAATAATTGCACTTACTTTTACAGATTTTATTGACAAAAGATCAAACACAAAATAGAAAATTATTTGTTTAGTCATAAGATTTTTATAAAAATGTTTAATGGACACTACGACAAATGTTTATAAAATCGTTATTTACTATTAATTAAGGAATAAATAAGCCAAGTAGTAGTTTGACAAAACTAAGTGGATCGAAAATAATGTTAAAGTGATAAGTAAAAGTTTGGCAATGCTGCTTTCTATAAATTTGGCAAAATTTGGCAAAATATGGCCCCAAAATAAAAGTTTACAACTTTTATTTAGTCTTGTGATAAATGTAGAACTAGGCAAATGGATTTCCATTTGCCTAGTTGTCTTAAAAATTAAGGATATATAGATGGGTTATATCATTTAAGGAGAGTTGGATAATTTATAAAAAAAAAAAAAAAAAAAAAATCATGCATAACTTTGGACACTTTAATTAACTGCTAAAATTACAAATAATTAAGTGAAAGAAACATAGAAAATCTGCTAAAGCAATTTTTTGTCTTTTTGTTGTCAACATTTTTCCTCTATTTGTTGCTTTCTTCGTTACTTTTATTTTTGGTCATCCTTTATTAAATCCTATTTTAATTCGTTTTTTCTTTTTTTTTTTTTTTTTTTTTTTTTTGCAACATCCTGCATACATTTTATCTTTGTGTATTTGTCTACTCAATCGTATAAGATAATATTTATTGTATTGTATAAATAACAATAATAAATTCATCTAATGCTTCTTTTCATTTTTGTTATTGTTACTTCACTCTTTTTTTTTATCTCTCTCTCTCTCTATCTTTCTCTATGTCTCTTTATCTCTCCTACTTTCAGTATCCTTTATTTTTTATTTATGTGCTTTTTTAAAATAAAATGCTATTACAATGTTTTAGAAATGTTGTTGTTATTGTTGCTGTTGTACTCTTGTTATTTATTTTAATTGGACATTTTAAAGTTAAATGTATAAATAAATAAATAATTATACATGTATGTATGTTTGTATCACCTTTAAAAGATTTAATAGTTAAATATTTACATGCATAAATTCTCTCCATTTTATTTTATAATTTGTTAAAACAACAAAGTTTTTTATTGCGGGCAAGGGATACGTTACCGCTACAGTACTATAGATCGATATCGATGTAGGGAGACCAATAAAAATTGCTTCAAATTCAACGCATCAAATTGAAAATAAAAGTTTATGCATTTTCAAAAGCAACGCGATATTGTTCGATATTAATGGCTGATAATTAAATAGACTTGACTCGGATTGAATTTTTTACGAAAGTTTTGGCGTACTCGTAACGTAATGAAAATGATTTTAAGCAACGAAATGTTGCAAATTTTTTACATTTAAACTTATAGCTAAGACGGTTTATCTACTCCGAAATTGTGGACATTTCATTACGCATTACCACGAATGGACAGATGGATGGACAGATGGATGGACAGATGGATGGACAGATGGATGGATGGACAGATGGATGGATGGACAGATGGATGGACAGATGGATGGACAGATGGATGGACAGATGGATGGACAGATGGATGGACAGATGGATGGACAGATGGATGGACAGATAGATGGATGGACAGATGGATGGACAGATGGATGGACAGATGGATGGACAGATGGATGGACAGATGGATGGACAGATGGATGGATGGACAGATGGATGGACAGATGGATGGACAGATGGATAGACACTCGCACAGGTGGACACGCACACAGATGAACGGATGAGTTGATGATTTAGAGGATTGAAATATTTTACTTTTTTTTTCAATCCAAACAAATGTATTAAACAATATTTTAACAAATGTATAAAAAAAATTGTGGAAAATCTTTTTTTTATCTCTTTTCTATTGCTCTCTTTTTCTTTCTATTTATATTTACCCAAAACATTAAAATTTCATAAATAGTTTTGCGCAAAGAGAAAAAAAAATCATGTAAATATGTAATTAAATGTAATTAAATATGTAATAATAAAAATAACAACAACAAGAAAAATAACAACAATCACAATATTTTGTAGAAAATTATACGAACGGGAGACATTTTCAAAAGTTTGACATTTCTACTTGTTTTTGTTTTATTTTAGTTTTTTTTTTTCTATTTTTTTCTGCATAAAAATAAAGTTAGTTTAGTTTAGTTGTTGCTTTGTTGTTGTTAATTTTTCTTCTATTTCTTTTTATTTTAGTTTTTTAGTTTATTTTTACTTGTCTTGACGTTTTTATTCTTTATATATGAATTTTTTTTCTATTATTTATTTATTCTAACAATTATTATTATTATTATTATTATTTGTTGTCGTTGTTGTTGTTGTTGTTGTTTTTTTTTGTATACGTTTCGCTTTTACAATTTTATTTTGCTTACTTATTTTTGTATTTTTCATTTGTTTTTTATCTTTTATTTCTTATTTGGTTTTTTTTCTTTGTTACTTTTTTGGTCCTTATTTGGTGATGGAGTGTCAGTTGTGGCGGATGTTGGTTCTAACGGAAATACGCGAATAGTACTTGAATAATTTAGAAATGCAATTGCATTTGTACGTTTAATGATCTTAATTTTTTTTCTTGGTCTCTTATTTATTTTGCCTTTTTTCAAGTGTATATTTGTATGTGTGTATGTGTGTGTAGGCATGTGTATATGGATATAAAAGTATGAATGCCAATATAGAATATTGGTTTCTCAATTTCAGTTAGAAAGTTTTACTTTCGGTTGGTGCATTTATTAATCTTGAATGGCTGTTGTTGTTGTTGCTGCTGCTGCTGTTGCGACCATTTATTGGTATTGGTATTAGTATTAGTATTAGTATGGTTGCTAATTGCACTCTTTAATTATTATCATTTTATTTATAAATGTTTGAATGTAAAAAAAAAATTATTTTTAATTATAAACAAATAACTACAGTAGTCCCTCGTTTAACACGTTACTTGTTTCAACTTGTTTGTCTTGCCTTCTTGCACATTATAAATTTTGATTTTAATATTGAATATCATTTAGATTAACTAAGCAAAATATTAAATATTGAAAAAGAAAAATCGAAGCAATGGACTAGAGCGTTCCTCAATCCACACATTTCCATTTTCTATTTGATTCTTACTTTGTTTGGTTTAATTTCTTCAAACTATTAACCACCGCCTTTATTTTCATTATTACATAATTCCATTAACTGCTGGAAATACATTTTAAACTTTTTATATGAATATTTAAAGCCAAAAAAAAAATTTGTCCAGACTTAGTAGAACTTTTCAAGTTAAAAAAAAAAAAAGAGAGACAAAAATTTGTTGCTTGAAAATATTTACTTTTAAAAATTTCTAATCTAATTCTATATATATATATATATACTCAGACGTACACATACATTCACATATTAGTTATACACGTGGCACTTTTAAGTTTCATTTATATATAAAATTCAAATATTTCAGGTCAGGTGAAGCTTTTGGAATAACAGAAAAAAAACCAAAAAAAAAAAAAAATAAAAGAAGGAGTTAAATGAAACAAGAATCAAAAAAACTATTTACACAATTTTCTTTAAATTTTTATATAAGCACACACACACCACACACACACACACACACAAAACACACACACACACTCACACTACACACACACATATATTATATATATATAATATATATATAATATAATAAATATATTCACACACATACATACACACACATACACACACACACACACACACACATACATACACATACATACATAAATTTATATATAAAAATAAAGAAAACTGTATAACTTTTATGCAGAAATTTAATTCTGTTTCTTTTTATTTTAATTTTTATTTTTTTTTTGTTTCTTGTTTCCTTTGCTCTTTTTTTTTTTTTTGCTTTTTCTTTTTTATTGTAGATTTTATTGATATTTTGACATAGTACGGTCAGTGGTAGTAACAGTTTTAATTTGGTTAAAATTGTACATTTGACCCGAATGCATAAATGTGTGTAAATGAAAATTAATATGGCAAACAGGAAATAACAGAAATAATAAAAAGACCAAAAAAAGAAAGGAAAAGAGGAGCAAAGAGAAAATATGTTATATGTATGAGACAATTTATGCATAAATAAAATATTTATGCATATATATGCAATTTAATTTAAAAGTTTATTATTTTAAAATCTCAAAAATATAATTTTATATACACTTGAGTAATAAGTAATTAAGTAGCCGTAGCATGGCATAACATACATAATCTAATATTTTAATTAGAAGTAAATAATTTCATTTAGACGTAAAATAAAATGTTTTATAGAAGATTTCATTGTAATTTGTGTTTATTTATATTCTTAGTGTCATCATTAACATTTTTGATATAATTTTAGGTAAAAATTTAAAATGCCTAAAACTAGGCAATTCAATTACTCTAAATGTAAGAATAATTCTCTAAAATAATCTATGTAATTTATTTCTCTTAATTATTCTGTTGGACTCATTTTTAAAATTACTAATTTCACATAGAAATAATGAGATCGTGCCAAAAATTTGGCATCTATGGCATATGTTACTAAGAATTATTAACATGATTTATATATTAACTAACAAAATTGAAAGTAAGTACTTAGCTTTTATAGTTACTGTTACTGCTTTTTAAGCAATAATTTTTCTTTCGCTTGTAAGAGCGCAAAAGAATTATATTGGTAAATTAAAAAAAGCCTTAATAATTTTTATATTAATTTTAAATATTGAGAATTTTTATAGAAAGCATATTATTTAGAGTACCTTAAATTATCTAAATTATTTAAGAAAAATTTAAGTGAAATGCAAATTTAAAATTTGGCAAAAAAAATTAATGCACTTATTGTTAACCTTTTGCCAACAATATTTTTATTCTCGATACCTAAGTGCCGGCTCCGATTCACTAGCTCTAAAGAAAAAACTACAACATAAAAATTTACTTAACTTAATTTAAATTCGGTTCTTTGTTGGCTCAAAAAATTATATTTGTTAAGGAGAAGTGCCTTTTATTTTAGAAAATTGTTGTTTTTTCCGGTTTTCTCATTAAAATTTACTCTTAAAATAGAATATGAATTATTTGTATAGAAAAATGATTCGAAATATTTTCGTTGTTTTAAATCCATATATTTATATTCTAGAATATTTTGTTTAATTTAATGAAAATATTAAAAAAAACTTTTTTAGTTCGTTCTGGAATAAATTTGGATCGTTTTAGAATGCTTTGTAACGTTTTGGATCGGTTTAGAACGATTTGAAATGTTTTGAAACGTTTTAGGACATTTTTTAACATTTTGGAGCGTTTTACAACGATTTGAAACATTTTGAATCGTTTGAATGTTCTAAAACGTACCATTTCAGAATATTTTGAAACGTTTTGAAATGTTTTTGAACGATTTAAATCCTCTTAAAACGTTTTAGAACGTTTTGAAACGTTTTGGATTATTTTAGAACGATTTAAAACCTTTTAGAATGTTTTAAAACGTTTTGGATCGTTTTAGAACAAATCAAAGAAATTTTTATTGTTTACAAAACAAAGAAATTAGCATTCTAATTTTAAAATTTAATGTAAAACATAACGCTTAAATAACTTAATAGACTTTAAGTGGATAATTGCAAACAATTAAATCGGGCGATAAATTTATCGCTTTAAATTTTGATAATAATAAACGTTCGATTATAATCGATAATAACTTTCTGAAACATACTGTTTCATCTTTATCAAATATCTGAAAGTTTTTTTGTGGTTCTTTTTTTTCTTTTTTTTTTATGAATGTTACAAATATATCGATCAAATGTATGGATTTATACTGAAATCTTTGTTGGAATTGAGGCATGATATTAATAATAAATATTGTCATAATAATAATAATAATAATAATAATAATAATAATAATAAGATGATGGTAATAAATATTAATGATCATAATAATTAATTATATACATATATATATATAAATGAACACACATATACATAGACATTTGAACATACACAACAACAAATGATATATGACAATAAAAATGTTGTGTATACGTAAAAAACTGAAGTGACATTAAGTGCTGCCATTTGGTTCTCAAACTAAAATATCAACAAAAAAAAAAGGCAAAGGCAAAAAAACAGCAGCAATAAATATAAATATCTATGTTGCTGTTGTGTGTGTGTGTGTGTGTGTGATGGTGTGTATATGTTTGTGATTACTTGTATCATATATGAAATTATTATTTATTTAAGTTTTCATTAATTTTTCTTTTATTGTTTTTGTTGTTATTTTATTTATACTCTTCATATGATTTTATGCCATTTGATTTATTTCAATTTATTACGCTTTATTTTATTTTATTTTATTTTATTTTATTTCATTTTATTTCATTTTATTTTCCTTTTAACTCTTGTTGTTGTTGTTGTTGTTGTTGTTGTTGTTGTTGCTTTTTTTCAGTTTCTCTTTTTATGTATTTCTTTGTTTTGTATTCAATTGTAAATAAAATTTTTCAAAAATTATTTGGCATGCCCAATAAATCAATAATCATGTCACAGAAGAATAAACAAACGCAATTCAAACAATCTGAGTCAATTTGAAACAAACAGATATTTATGAATAAGCGTAACGTAACCTAACGTAACTTCACGTAACATAAGCGTAACGTAACGTAAAGTAACGTAACATAACGTTACACAACGTAACGTAACGTAATGTAAAATAAGCGGCATATAACGTAACATAACGTAATGTAACGTAACATAACGTAACGTAGCGTAACATAACGTAACGTAGCGTAACATAACGTAATGTAACGTAACATAACGTAAAGTAACATAATGTAACATAACATAACGTAACGTAATACAACGTAACGTAATATGTATGATAAATGGTAGAAAAAGCAACAACGCAGGGGGAATGAAATTATTTAATATGAATAGGCAGGCAGTCATACAGAATAGAGCGATAAACAGATATACAAATAGACATATGTACATACATTCATACATATACATGCACATGCATATATATAGATATATATATATGTAAATTTAATAAAATTTACCACAAAACTGTTGGTCACTTTTGAAAACTTTTATGAGAGCGTGATAAATATGGGGAAAACAATGAATTGAAGTAAAATAAATGAGCAGCGAGTTAGAGTGAGAAAAAAGTTGAATGAGACAATAACAAAAGTGAGAATGAGTAGAAGAAGGATAAGGATAAGGAGAAGAAGAGATAGAATAAATAGTTAAGTAGTTAATAAATTATCATTGAATTGAAATTGAAATTGAAATTGAAATTGAAATTGAAATTGAAATTGAGATGGCGTTTTATAAAACACAAGCTAGAAAACAATTTTCTATATATTTATATACATATAAAAATATATAAATTTTTGTATGTATCCATGTAATTATTTATATAAATTAATGTTCTAAATTAAATGTTAAACTTATACATTTTGTTTGGTCTTCAATGAAACAAACATAAAAATTTCATATTGAAATGTAATTTGGAGTAAACTAAAAATTCTCACCCATACATGCATATGTAGCTATATATATATATATATATATATATATAAAATAAAAAGAAAATTATTTAGTTTTAACTTGAATTAAATGTGACTTATTAAAAGTTCTTGAAGTTGATCTCTCAACTGAAAAATTGGCTTGATTTTATTCTTGCTTCTATTTTGAATAATTTAATAATTTAAATAGAAATTTTGAATCTTTTCAAATATATGTATGTCCATAAACTTTAAACTGAATTATATATTTTACTAAAAAATTATAACAAAATAATCATAAAATTATATAAAAATCATTTTAAAAAAAAGTTGAACTTCTTCCCTTTAGACTAAAATCTAAATCAAAAGGAAATAAATTGTTTATCTCAAAGTTAGTTATATATAACTTTATATTTTTTCAAAAAAATCAAAAATATAAAATAAAAAATTTAAAAAATATTAATAAAACACTTAATTGCCAACCTAATATAAAGGTAAGATTGCATGATGGCAAAAAAAAATGAGCCTGAATAAAATTCCATTCATTTTAACTAAGATTAATTAATCTGTAAGATATAAATGTAGAAAAATTTTAAATATTATATAACAACAATAATAATAACAATAACAAAAATAATAATAACAACATTAAAGTGCTTAAAAATGTTTCGTATGAATACTTCTTTCTTTCTAAAACTCATTTAAATCGTTGAGAGTTGAGTTTTTCTTTAAAAAAAAAAAAAAATAAATAATTAACATTCATAACTAAATGAATAATGTATAATGAATGAAACCGTTTCAGTCAATTCTAGCACTTTAGCTTTCTAGCTTTAATTATCTTTCATTTTTTTTTTCTTTTTTTTTTAATTTGCTTTGCTTTGGTTTGGTTTGGCTTTTTTTTGTTTTTTTTTGCTACTTTTTTGAATGCATCTGGTTTTTGTGTCACATATACTCAACTTTCTAAAATTTCCTTATTATTTCTTTCGTTTTTAAAATTTTCTAGCAAATGTTTTTTCTTACTTTATAATGATAATTATTATTATTTATACTTTATTATATTCATTCTAAAAGAATATTCCTGCTGTTCTCATGTCAAATTTGCCATATTTACTTATAAAACTAGTTGAGAATAGAATGAAAGGAATTTTAAATGAAAAACCACTTACAACTCTAACAATATATTCTATCTATTTATATGGATCCACATGCCCACATGCCCACATGCCCACATGCCTACATGCCCACGTGCCCACATGCCAATGTCTAATATTAAATAAAAGTAAAATATTACCAAATGTAAACAGTGAGCGGCAGAGAATAAAAGCAATCAGCCAACCAGTAACCAGTAACCAGTAACCAGTAACCAGCAAGAAGCAACAAGCGACAATATGACAAGCCCGTTAGTTATATAAAATCTAACATAAAATATCTTTCATATAGATATATAAATTTTTATTTACATAGCATATTATTTTATGCTTTATAAATATGAATAATAATTTCAAAAAAAGAAAAAAAAAACTTATACTTCAACTTTTTATTTAGACATCAAAAAACATGAAAAATTTTTTTTTGTAGGCAACATAAATTTTGTGATACATTTTTTTTTAAACTCCATTTAGAAGTTTTAAGACTTTACAAAAATTTTAGATATCAATAAATTCTATATTAAATTTATGTTCTAAATTTTTATTAAATTCATTGCTATTTCAAAATAATTTAAACCTTTTTAACAGGCTTTTTTTTTTTTGGATACTTCAATAGTGAAATAAAAAGATTAATTTTAACAAAAAAAAAAAATAATAAATCTTATTATTTATAAATTTATAAATTTTTGATGAATACAAAAAAAAAAAAGTTAAGAAAAATGAGGCAAAGATTATTAACTATCGAAAGAGTTGAAATGAAATTTTTTAAAATTTAAAATTTTTTTCTAAAAATTTGTTACATACTAAAAATATCTATAAAAATCAATAATTCTCTCTCCTTATGGTGGTTATAAAAAAGTTTACTTATGCTTCAGCAAAAAAAAAAATTAAAATAAAAATCAAATGATAAAAAAATCAAAAAAAAAAAAATGATTTTATTACTTTATGTCTCTTCTGTTTTGTTTATTATTAATAAATAAATTTCTATTTTATTATTGTACATTGCAAGGACTGAACTTATACATTCCATATAATTTTCTATGACAAAATTCTTTCTGGTTTATACAGTAAACACAACTAAAATAACTCAGTTTTGTACGATTTCAAGCATTTATTTAAAGTATTCAAAATTCTAAAATTGTTTGATGTATAAGCAAAAAAAAAAAAAAATATTCTAAACCATTAAAGCTGATAATTTAATATGCAAAATTTCAGCTTTCTATCTTTAGCAGTTTACAGATTATGAGCAAAGAATTAACAAATTTTGATTTTTTAAAAAAAATTAGATGTTCTCAGTTTATGTTACACTGTGGGCGTGTCCTTTGACCTATTTGGTTCATATTCAAACCCAATGTGTGCGCCAGAATTTCCAATAATGTTGAAAAATTTAAGCTTGATATCTTAAATTTTACCATGAGACCATTTGACCATGAGAATACTTACAACAGACAGACACAAAGATGGAGAGAAGGACAAATCAGAATTTGATGCTAATCAAGAATATATATACTTTTATAGAGTACCCTGATGCTTCCTTCTAAGCTTTACAAACATAATGACAAAGTGACTATACCCCCCCCCCCCCCCAACCCCCCTACCAACCCTCAACCCAACCACCTATAGGTGGTGGGTACAACAAAGCAAAACCCTTAAAAAGAATAAATTAAGGATTCATCTTTAAGTGATTTAAAAAGCTGTAAAGCTATAAAACTTTGAGGGAAAATATGATGGTAGAATCGAAAGAAATCGTTTCAAAATATTTATATGGATTAATTTTGAACGAATTCACCATGCCATATAACGATCTTTTTTTTCTTATTTTTTTTTTTAAACTTCGATTTGACATTAAAATATTTCTAATATTCATCAAAATAATTCAAAAAAAGCAAAGTGATAAATGAGACACAATTAAATCGTATCGAAAAGCTACTTCTTAGGGGTTCCATAATCATATCTCATATTTTTCTGGCTGCACCATTAGTCTCCAAATCTAAAATATTAAAGTATTATGCTTTCTTTTAATTTTCCATTTATTTATATTTACTTTCTTCATTTTTCTTCTTTCACTTCTTATGAAATTCTTTACAGCTTTTGTAGTATTATTATTATTATTTTTGTTATAGCATTTTGTTTTTTTCTTTTCCTTGCTTTTTTTTTTTTTTTTTTTTGCTTATTTTCTCTTGTTGCTATTTATTAAAATGACATGCGAATTCTTGTATACTATTTTAAGCATAATATAAAATATAATTGTGCGTGTGTGAGAGTGTATATGTGTGTATATATACTACCATACATTTAATATGATACTAAGGTCAGCCAACTGTATTTTTTTTTTTTTATGTATAAATACCAAAATTTTTTATATGGTTTTGTTTAAGTTTCATTTATGCTTTCGTTATATATTATTACAGTGGATAGCAAATGTATGTTAACACAAAATAATTTGCTTATTTAAAATGCCATATAATAATATCATAATATATACGCAGTTTATTTAATTATCTCTTTCTAGCTTTTTTGTTGAATAATCTAAGATCCGTTAAATTTATAGAAAAATTTATCATCTGAAATTATGAATATTTATGATAATTTCGATTCATCAAACTCTTTATTTTCACTTGAACTAGATAAATGCCATTTTAACATGGAATTGCTGCATAACGAATGAGAATTAATAAGAATTTCTGGCATTCTCAAATAACGTGATGAAATTAATAAATGACAACAAAATTATATTCATCTGTCATACTTTATGGAGACAATATATTTTATAAAGATCAAAGATCTCATGTTGAATGCGTAGCACTTTAAAAGTCAAAGCCTAAATTTAAATGGAAAATGATATGAATAAGAAAAATTTTAATTTCAATGAAACTTAAATCTGATAAAAGTTGCATGGAATAAAAATGAAAAAGTAGGCAAGTTTAGTTCAAAAAAAGGTACAAAGAAAGAGAGATAGAAAAAAAAAATGTTTTTGTTTTTGATATCAATTGTCCATGAAAAGTTTCTTAGCGAATGCGAAGATTTCACTGTAAACAGAAATTATGCCAAATTGATCATAATCGGTACGTTTTTATCAACACAAAGAAACTTTACTATTTAAATAAAAAATAATAATAACAAATATTTTATAATGGAATCTGAAGCTCGAATTTTTTTTCCTACTTATTTATTGTTTGTAGCCTTTTTAAAAATAATCATAATTCGATGACTTTTGTTAGTTACTGTATATGTTTTTAAAAAAAAAAAAAAAAGACTACATAAAAGATATAAACTTATACTTATACTTATATTTTAAAGAATTTTTTCCATGCACTTGTTAGTTCTATTTTTATTTTTATATTCATTTTTATTTAATAAATTTTTTCCTCTTGTTTTTATAATACTTTTGTTCTTAATGCCTCTTAAACTATGAATTTTTAGTATATTTTTTATTTTCTTTTTCTTTTTTTTTTTTTTTTTTTTTGTTACATTTTCCATTCTTATTGTAATGCACTTTTTTCCATGAAGAGTTTATATTATTTTAATGAGATGAAATTTTCATATTAAAAAAAAAAAAAAGTTGATAAATTGTAGGCGTAATTTCAATGAATTTCAAATAAGATAGAATGTTAACATTACTGAAGAAGTCAAGCTTCTGAATTACATATACATAATAAAATTTTTGAAGCAGTCTAAATAGAAACCAAAAAGTTTCCTTGCATTCAATTACAACCATGAAAAATTATATTTTATATTATTAATTAGAGAATAGAAATATTAGAAATGATATTGGCCAAATTGTAAACATTCTGCAACATGTTAACATCTTTAACTTATAAACTTAAACAAACCTCTATAAAATAATTATCAATAAAAAATTTTAAAATTTAAAAATTTTCATTATAAATAAATGAATGAAGACTGCTGGCAAAAAAAAATTAAAACTTTGATTTGCAACTCACTTAACTAAAACCAAAATACTATTTTATATAGATATTCATTAAAAATTCTCTAAAATAGTAAATGATTTTTTAAACGAAGGCCTTACATGGCGTATGATCAACAAAATGATTAGATCTCATTATCAATATAAATGTTGCCTACATTTAGGCTAAATTTTTAAGGACAAATCTGAAAAATTGCTATTTTAAATTTGATTTATATGAATACCGACCAGAGGACCTTAGTCATTTCAGCAGGTGATTCTCAAACGAGAGTTGTTTGAGGAAATTGTGCCTCAAAAGATTCTTGCACACCATTATTACTTGAGCCAAAGCCATTTACTCATACAGTTCATTTATAAAACGGCAACTGCTTTATAATAATTTACAAAATTATATAAAATTTTGTTCAAAATTTGACCAAACATTTTCAATTTTCAATAAATTTAATTTTTTGCATGAATAATGCAAAATTTAAATGCCCAAGCAAACCCAAATAATAAGTAACCGCCATAAAATGTGTTTACTAATCATTAGACCATTATATCAATTTATATTGAACGAAAAATACTATAAATTTCTATTGCAAAATTTCTATTCAACTAATTATGATTTACCGACTTACATGTCGTATGAGTAACATTTAATATAATTACATTTTTCAATATTTCAATTCCGCCATCATGCTATGAACTTTTTGAACAATCTAATACATTTTAATGCTTTAATATTAAATCGTTTCAGTTAATGCTTTTTAAAATAATTTTATTGGCATTCCAACTTCTAGATCCTTCATCCTAACTGATTTTAAGTAGTAACAAAAAAAAAAAAAAAAAAAAAAACTTTACGCCTTCGTCTTTTTATTTATTAATTATCAACTTTATTTAGTTATTTATAAGAATAAAAACACAGACATAAATAAAAATATATAAATAAATCAAAAACAAGGAGTTGTAGGAATCGAAAATACAACAATAAAATTTTACATATGTACCAAATACAATAAATAATTTTTACATACGTACATTTTATATGTAAATATTTAGAATGCTTAATATAAGTTTGTTGTTGTATATTTGTATGTTTTAAATTTTCCTAATAAATCATTGAATTTTTTTCATTAAACTTACCATTTTTAGAAGATGGCCATTATTTTAGTTCATAAAATATATTTTTATTAATGTTATTCCTTTAAAATAATTTCAATTGATTTAAGCAATTAAAACCCACGCAAAAAGAAAAAAAAAACTAATATATGAAATTAAAGGAAAGCTTAGCTGAATTATGAAGAATTTTAAATAAAAAAAAAAAAAAAAAAAAAAACTAAAATTGACAAGAAGAAGGATCCTTTTTTCATTCGCCTTCATTTTTCATTTTCACTATCAAAACCATTAGTTGATCACTTGCTCGAATGGCCAATATTTTTTTGTTAAGTTTAACATTTTACATTAAGTTTGGCCTGTAGTAATGTAGCGTTATTGTGGTGTAGTCCTGTACTCATGTAGCCATGTAGTTATGTAGTTATGTAGTTATATAGTTACTGTAGTGGTGTGGTAAAAAACAAATATGTTTAGCTTATTAGAAATTTTCTAAAAATTTTGGAAATTGGCCAAAACACATTGATTGAATTATTTACATATTTAGAAAAATAATTTTATATACACTTTTGATATAATTATTCACTTTTCAAACATTTATTATACTGAATTTTATTAGATTTGTGCATATACATATGCTAACAATATAATGATTGATTGATAAATTTATTGTATTGGTTGAGTAGAAATAATTGAAAATAGTTGGTTAATTCCATTTACCAACATTTCTCTATGCCGTTGATTTCATAAATTTTTATGATTCAATGTAGACGTTGAAACATATTTTACTTTTTTCCTTTTATGCTTGTTATTGCTTTCATTTAATTTTTTTTTGCTTTATTTTGGATTGTTTGATTTTACGATTTGTTATTTTTTCTTTTTCTTCTATTATAAAGCGTATAAAATTTGCTCGCATGTTTATACGTAATCTACAATTCACTTAATTCATCATTCACACATAATCCATAATTCATAATCCATAAAGAACAAAAAAAAAAAAAAAAAAAAAAAGAAAAAAAGAAGTAAAGAATCAGTAAACGTGTTTACATGCGTGATAAAGAAAAACCGGAATGAAGTTGGCCTATAACACTCTATTCCATGATAATTTGGTTTGTGGCTTTGCTAAATAAAAATTTTTATGTAAACTGCTTTATTTAATTATAGAAATTATTTAATTTCTAAGAAAACTAGTGTTGAAAAATGTTAAAAATCCTCTTTTTTTATTTTTTCTTTTTTTTTTTTTTTTGAAATATTAATTTTTTTTTCAAAAATTTCAGTTTTATGCCATTTTTTGCTTAGCCCATAATAGCCAAGATATGCACCATTAAATAAACAATTTAATTATGGGTTAATTTCATTCCATTTAATTAAATGCACTTGAAGCATTTTTATACACCAACTTTTAGTTAACACTTTGTATTAGCACAATTTTTGCATACAAAAAGCAACAACAACAACAGCAACAATAATAATAATAATAATAATTTTATGAAATTTTCTTGAAAAAATTTTTTATGAGATTTAACCTAAAACAGTGCATGGGAAAAGGAAAAGGATGAGGGAAAGAAAAGTCTTGGCAAAAAGATCAGATATTTAAAAATTGTAGATTTGTTGCTTTATGATGTTTTTTTCCTCTTTTTTTTTTTTTCTTACAATTTTTGTATTTCCGTTAACTGTGATCTTTAAGGTGTACGCTTATTAAAATTTCCAAATAAACGCCTGGACAATAAATGGCAAACCAGAGTTAAGCTTGATGATTTAAATTTTTGATTTTTCTTTTTATTTTGTAAAGAACAAATGATTATATTTTTTTCCAATTAAAAGACTATTTATTTGAATTTTATTTTAATATTTAATTTCTGTATTTTATTAAGTGCTGCTAGCAATTTCATATGAAATTTGAGATATTTAGATTAAAGATCAATTTCATAAAATTTTTTTGCCCTTTGTCCATTGCTCTGTAACAATGCCCTTGGGATAGAAAAGCACAAAATTTTTCTCTAAATTTTTTTGTAAAATTTCTAAATTTTTTCTTAAATTTTTTTCAAAATTTTTTGTTAATTTCAAATATT
The DNA here is from genome assembly GCA_023089585.1 of Melophagus ovinus. Classification (NCBI taxonomy): domain Eukaryota; kingdom Metazoa; phylum Arthropoda; class Insecta; order Diptera; family Hippoboscidae; genus Melophagus; species Melophagus ovinus. Next base: position 8,417,356 of record JAKKIB010000176.1, on the reverse strand, counting down.
CGTTCTTTTCAATTTCAATAACTTTCCATTGCTTTACATCAAATCAATTTCGTGGTATTTTTTTTTTCCTAATTATTATTATAATTTTTTTTTGATTATATTTTATGTTAAAAAAATTTATATTCCACGCCGCGATTTGTAAATTATCAAAAAAAAAAAACAAAAAAAATACATTTTCTTTCCTTTCAAAACTTGATTTTATTTTATTTTATTTCAACGTTAGCGTTTTTTTTCGACGTTTTTACTTCTCAATTTTCTAAATGATTTCAACAGTTATAACAACGACATTTGTATTATACCGTTAACTATCGGAATCCATTTGGTATACGCCCGTACACTGAAACATTCTGTTGTCAGCCATTTACATTCACTTTCTTTCATATTTCTAGGAGAACAAAAATCAACAAAACCGAAACAAAAACAAAAAAACTGTAATGAATTTGCAACAAACAAACAAATACAAAAAATAGCAAAAAAAATAAACGAAAAATAACAAGGAACAACAGGAGCAACAACAGCAACAACAACGAGGTGAAATAAAATAATAATAAAAAAAGAAAAAAGGAAGACGAAAAAAATAGGAGAAGAAAAATTGTAAAGAGAGAGAGAATGAAAATAAATGAGAAAACTCTGAGAGATTGATGTACACTCCAACCTTCAATAATGCAATTAATATATAATATGTAATTGGGATTTCGAGGTACATTTCAAATAAATTAAGAAATCAAGAAATTGACAAAAACACAAAAAGAAAAACTTTTAAAAATTTGAAAATATTTTTTTAATGAATCCAATTTACAGTATTTTCAAAGTTTCAGTACAGGATTTAAAATAAAGCTACGATCCCTCGATTTTTTAAAGAAGATTTTCACAAAAGCAAACAGCGAGCCTACAATCGCTTAGAATCACTAACAAATTATATCAGTTAAAAGTATTTCAGCATAAAAATCATATTAAAACTTTCATTCAAATAATAAAGAAGCATGAAGAATTGCATATTAATACAATCGCTTTATTCGAGAGTTTACTGTATTATTCTATATAAATATATAGAATAAATGAGAATTTTTCATAAAGAGAGGTAAAGGTATGTTGAAAAGAAAAGAGAGCCAATAAAACTTAAGGAGAGTTCAATATACAGAAAAAGAAAAAGCTTTTCGTAAAAGATTTGATACAGTTTACTACATAGGTCAGGTCTAGATGTTTTAGATTCAATTTATATAAACTCAGAAAATGTCTTCAAAGATTACATGACAAAATTTCATTATATTCTGATAATTAATTTTCAATTTTATATGAATCAAAAGTTTCACTTATTGTTATCATTGAACGTAAACAATAATGGACTTGAAAAGTGCTATCAAAACTTTAAGGCATGAAACTGCATGAGGTGCATGAAACCTTTTCAAAATATGAAAAATATAATGATTTCCTAATATCGCAATTTTCCAATTTATTGATACAGAAAATGCTAAAAAGAAACGTATGAAAAATAGAAACATTAAACATGGATCGATTACTAAACACTTGAACTATACGCCGTATAGAGAAAAATTAATTTAAAGTTGCCAGGTTTAAATGTCAAGTCCATAATGTCTATAATACAAATCGTCTAGACTTTATTGATTAGACTAACATCTTATAGAACGATGTGTTAAAATCTAATGAAAGTGAAAGTTTTGTCGCCCAATTGAACTTCGACAAGGGAGCGGAAAAATTTTGCTCTTCTTTTTTTCAATAAGATTTCAATAGAGTTACTTAAAGAATTTCCAAGTAGTTCTTGTGTTGTTTGAATGTTATCGGTATTATCATTGTATATTCTACTTTTTTGATTAAATATTCATTAATTTTCTACATGAACAATTGTCACTTAGAAATGTATTTGCAATTGGAAAATTTGACTTTAGTAATAAAATAGGCACGTGTTTTAATGAATAACGAGCAGAATCTGTCCTTATATTTTAGATATTTAAAAAAAAATTTATTTTAAATAACAAACATCTGATATCATTGTCATTCTCATTTAATATAAACTCTAATTTTATCATTCACTCTCACTCTCATTCTCACTCTCATTTTAACTCTCTCTCTCAATCCCTCTTTTTCTATTTGATTAGATTTTCTCATTTATTATTAGAATTATATTTACTCTCAATTTATTCTCAATTTACTCTTTTTAGAAAGTTCTTTGTAAAAGCATTCATCCTTAAATTCTCAATTGCTATGGCTTGTGGCCTGTTCTCTTCCTTAAATACCATTTTGTCTTTGTTTAATTTGGTTTTGGTTTTATAAAGTTGCCTAAATAAAATTTTCTAGTTTTGAAATGATATTTTATAAATATGAAAATTTTGAAACAGATGGATCTTTGGTCCAAATAATCATAATTGATAGGACTATTCAAGTAGTCTAAGGAGAAACAAGAAATTATTATTTTTTTTAAATCTACATCCATCTAAGCCATCTTAAATGAAGTTCACATTGATCTGGTTTTTAAAACTTTTTATTAAAAAAAAGTCATTTCATGAAAGCGATTCAAATTTGATGTTTTGATTTTTTAAAGAAAGAAAATTTGACATATAATAACAATTTGATGTTTGTGTCAAATTCAATTGACATCGATCGATATTTTGATATTTTTTTTTTCATTTTTTACATGGACTTTTTAATTAATTGATTAATTAATTATGCAAATTTATGAAGGACATTTAAAGAATCCTTTGCAATTATTTACAATTTTCACTTGTGTCATGTTGGAATATGTTGATTCTTCAAGGAATGACATCAGCCAAAAATTATATTCTAATATAACGGGGTAACGGGGTAACGATATAACGGTATATTTGTATAACGGCGTAATAGTGTAACGGTATATTATTGTTGTCTGTTTTTCTCTTTTAATTATCTTTACCGTTTCGTATTTTTTTTTTAAATTTTGTATTATTCATTTTCCATTTTTCCAGATTAAATGATAACGCTGATAACGCTGGTAATATCGATCGGCGGTAGGTCTATTTTTATAAACTTTACTTTCACACTGCTATTAATGAGTTTAATGTCGTATGTTCACTGTGAATTTTACCAAAAATTATTTCACTTTGTTTCTTTCACTCTCTCTCCTCTCTCTCTCTCTTTCTCTCTCTGTGTGTGTTAAATATCCTATAACAAAATTTATTTACCATTTCATTTAATTCAATTGATGCCATGTTTATAATGTTTATAATCTTAATTTTTCGTCATTGATTTTTATTATTATTATTATTGTTGTTGTTGTTGTTGTTGTAACAGTTAATGCCTAGTACATGTGTTACACATTTCAACCAAACAACTAAACCGACAACCAATGAAGTAACCAACCTTGCTAACCTATTTTAGTTAGCTCAATTTTGAAAAGTAAATCAAAAAAAAAAAAAAAAAAAAAAGAAAAAAGAAAAAAAAAAAGGAAAAGCTCTAAGGCTTTTGTTTCTGTCTCCACACATAAACATTATTTTTACTATCATCATATTCAGTTTGTGATGTCATTGTCATTGTCATTGTTGTTATTGTCATTGTTGTTGTTATTGCCATTGTTGCACTTATTGGTAGTGCCAATTTTAATACAATTTTTGTGATGCGCTTAAAACCAAATCTGTAATGCTCTTTTCATTTACAAAAAATTTCAATCTCTCCCTCTAGCTTTCTCTCTACTTATATATATATATATATATATATGGATAAGTGTAAATACTACTCAATACAACAAAGAAAAGGAGAAAGTGATACATTAACTTTGTCAAAATTCAATTAATCAAGGAGTGACAGGCACATGTTTCCGCTCAATTCATACGGAGTTATCCTACAAGTCATACAGAATTTTTATTTGATTAAACCAAATATGCCACGCCTACACTACATTACAATTTTCGATAATTTCTTAAGAAATAACAATTTAAATACATTTTTTCTTATGACCAGCGATTTCAAGTATCTAAACTTAAAATTTATGCTAATTCAAATAAAATAATATCTGAATGAATTTTAATTTGATTTTTGACATTTTAGCAATTTGAAAATTTGAAAAAATTTTCAAAATTTTTTTTTTTGCGAAAAATTTTGATAAATGCAAATATGAATCGCTCTGAATATTTGTAAAATTTAACATTTTTTTAAATGAATTATTTTTGAAAAACATTTAAGCATAAAATGTCCATCTGTCCTTCTCCTGATCAATTTTGCAATAGCAAATTGCAATTTTCGTATTATTTTATGGAAAATTGAAAAGAAATTTAACTTAAAATTAGGGTCCAATTCGAGCTAAATTTTTTATATAAAAATTTATTAAACTAAAGGAATTTTAAAGTTTGCCATAATTTCTTTCAAAAAAATATACAACTCATCAAATAAAGTTCATTCAAATACGAACAAAGTTTTTTTTATTGGAAAAATTTAGAAAGTTTTTTTAGGCAGACCTACAAATGGTGATGTCACTGGGGCATCTATTGTTAACATCATTTCTGGTGATTAAATTTCAAATAACACTTTTATAGTGATTTCGGTTAAGCACTAAAATTAAAAACCACAATTGCGTTTATATAGAGAAATTTCAGACATAATCTCTCATGAAAATGGTTCAATATTTAGATGATATTACGATTTAAAAAAAAAAAAAATTCATTAAAAATAAGATTTCTTAAGCTTGAAATCCCATAAATTCCATTGCATTATGGTCAAAGAAATCTTAACCATAATATTTTTTTTGAGGGCATCACTTGTAAAGCATTTGAACTCTTTTCCGATAATTTTCTTCATAAAATCAAGATATTTGAAAAGTTAAATGAAGTTTTAAGTATTTGTCAATAATTTTTTATAAACGATTGTAA